>ML262760.1:0-25863 GCA_005239495.1 Nicotiana undulata
GTACAGATTATGGATGAGTATGATATCCCGGAGATGGATTTCTCCAAAAGGCTAAATTGGCCTTCTCCCTTGGTACTTAGTGACTGAGTCACCACGTCGTACATGTTACAGGATGGATTTCCCTGGGCCAATGGCCAATTATGTGTACCGAGAGGACTACCTGTGAGAGTTGCATAATACATACATGGCATTTAATTGTTATTTACGGATATTGTCACTGATATACTCGGTTATTCCTGAAATATTCATTATTTGAACTGTGATTTACGGAGGTTGAGTTCGTCACTACCTCCTCAGACCGTAGGTTGTTTTCGTTACTTACCTGCACACTGTGTGTGCAGATCCAGGTGCACCGAGATTTGACGCGGAGCGGTGATAGCAGCCATTCTCTCAGAGTCGACGAGGTAGCAGCTGGCGTTCGCTGTCCCGTCCCTCTTTTCCCTATTCTTCCCTTCTGTATTAGAAATTGGAAACTTAAAACTTCAGTATTATTATTCTCAGTTGTATTGATGTTAGTAGCTCATGACTGCGTGACTCCAGATCCTAGGTTGATTGTTGGAGCTTATTTCTTTTGTTAGACTGTTTTAAATGATTAAAAATGTCCGTATTTCTATGAATTGAGCCAATGATGAGTAAATTTCTCTAGTAAATGAATTGAGTATTGTTGTAACGGTTGGCTAGCCTGGTTCCACGACAGGCGCCATCACAACCCGGAAACGGGTCGTGACACACTTCCATATTGTACTCTTGCTCACTTAGATGCTCCGTAGACGTACTGTGGGTTGTATTTTTATTTGGGAGACAAACTAACGATGTTGTGTTTGTCAGACATATTTCCACTTTTAGAAACTTTGAACATGTAATCTTTTGGTAAATATCAATGAAGTTCCTACAAGTAATGAAACTTGGTACTTTACATTTTGTTCACTCACATATATATCTTGTTACTGATTTATCAATTTTTTCATGGGTAAGGCTGGGTAGAAAGCATCAAGTAGGCTTTCTTGACTGGGATATCTCGATTGAGCGACGGTCGCACTTCCTAAGATCGGTGCATGACAAGCTTGGTATCAAGGCCTAAGGTTTTAAAGTGTCCTAGGATGTCTCGAAGCCGTGTCTACTAGAGTCCTTATCATGGTGAAGTCAACCACATCTATAATTAGGAGGCTACTTGGGCATTTAGGAATGTTATCCTTCTTCAACACCCTAGATTGTGCAATAAATCTTGACTATAAGATTGTATTCTAACTCGTGCATCGAGGTTCAGGGTAAGTCTAAACGTTATTTTGTCTATTCCAAGTAATATTTTCATATGACATGACATATGGGTAAAGGCATGAATATTAAGGAGATGGAATATGTATCATGTGTAATAAATGGTATGGACATATAAGATAAATTTATGGTACTCGGAGCATACTGTATATGAGGAGAGTATTAGAAATGATTAACCACCTCCAAAGAGATATTGACATGATAACTGAGACCTAGGCTTAATTAGTACATGCATATAGTGTAAGAACCATATATATGATCCTAAGGTGTAAAACAAATTTAGTTACATATGTAGGTGATATATGAAAGACATTACCTGGAGGGTAATGATGATAGTGTAGGTCTCTCACTGGAGACAAAAAGTTGTGAAAGGGGTAAGAAAAGTTCCTTATGCCCATATATGACTCGTTTGGCAATGATAAGTCTAAAAAAAAATATAAAAACATCAAAGTATATGTCACAAGATGTCCTTTTGAGTATAAGGAGAGTCGATGGAACTCACAATGAGAAGACCCTTGCACCATGAATGTTATAAAGGTCCCAGAAATGTACAAAGTTGTGTTACACTCCTAAAAGATATTGACATGAGGAATTTGGGTCCCAAAATCTATGATGTTGAATAAGAGTTTAGCACCTATGAGGTTAATACCATGTCTACTTAAACCTCCCTAAAAATTGATCATATACAAGAAGACCAGACATATGATACATTTGTCCCTCAAGATGATAAGTTCAAATCATGCGTCAAAATATAAAACATTCACCCCAAGTGGGGAAGGAAGGGCCATAGTAAGGCTACTTAAGTTCAATAAAACAAGAGTGGAACCATGTAGCTATGATGCTTGAATATTTTATTTAAGACATGTGTAGTCTATAAAAGTATTAAGGTTAATATGATGCTCCGAAGAGATATGCTAATGATAGAGCACTTGTCCACGCAAGAATGTGAAACGTTAAGGAAGGTAAATTCTCCACACATGACACAGTCAACAATCATATGAACAAAGGGAGAGAAAAATGGATAAGTGTTTTCAAGTGGGCTTTATACTTGTTCGAGAGTCAAAGACAAGGGAACCCAAGAAAGTACTATAGAGAAAATGTGAAAGGCTTGTTTGTGTTCAGAATGAGTTAATCGTGGATTTATGATGTATCTAAACTTCCAAGACTTTAAGAAAGATGGAACGAGTGGGATAAATAATTGTGATGCTATAATAACCCAAGAGTGCATTTGGAATCGATTGAGAGCCTCTTAAGAATCTTACAAGCAAGGAAGTGCTAAGTGATATATGAAAGAACACACTTCCCCACGGATATCGAGAGGCTAGCATGATGAATTAACAACTAAGGGAAAGGATCACGCAACATATGGAAGAGTGCATAACTATTCGCTAACTAGGAATAATGGGGAAAGAAGGATTGGAAGAAAATCTATAAATTGAGATGGTCATAGTTATCGCAAAAAAGTTCATACCACGATTGTGGAATCCCCTAGAGCAAAAATGTTAATAAAAGGCGTAAATGACCAATCGAAATGCAATACACCGAATATCAATTAAAATATGTAGATGGAGATCGTGTCTACATATTACAATGGAGAGTGGGACTATTGGTGATAATGTGGTGGTATGGTTAACTCAATAAACCAGACACAACGATACTACGAGTTCAAGTGAGATAGATAGGTGTGTGACACAATAAGGCTATCAACTATGCGTTAAGGGAAAAATGGGATGGGAATGAATGTCCCGGTAACCAAGAAAAAATAGTGCCAGTATCTAGGTTAAACCAAAAGGGCGATCAGAAAGGGTAAAACAACAAAATATACCCAAAGGAAAAAGGGAAATGTTTGAAATGTGTTGATAGAGGATGAACACTTGTTACAAACCAGACATGTTCAACACAACAACTCTCAAGATGCAATACCAGGCAACACCATTGGTAGCTAAAATACTGGGAACGAGGTGAGTTACTTATTGTAGATGGAATCAGGTGGACCGTGTGTTTCACTTAGAAGGAAAAGAAGAAGTCGTTGTAGAAGAATTCGGGAGGATCTCAAGTTTCAGAAAAGGCCATGTTCCCTTTAGTGACTCTTATGTATTGAATATATATAAAGGATATTGATATGTGCTTTGGAGGTGTTTAACAGTAAAGAGGGATTTCTGAGAATGTTCACAAAGTAAGTAGAGTGATTTCTTAAATTCTATGAGGCACATAAGAAGGAAAGAGAGTAGCTAAGAAAGATCTGAGCACGATGTTGCTTTACATTCCACTCAATGTCATGCATGTTAATGTTACAAGAGTGCGTGCACAAGCTATCACATGTTATTCATTTGAAATAAAAGTTCCTATAATAAACTCATCAAGTAATGTCCTTTGTTGAGAATTTGGAGAAACAAGTTGCAAGTATTAATATAAAATTGTAGTTCTATCAAAGAAATTACTGTAAAACTCAATTCCAAGGAGGTCATATGTAATAGAAATATGATAAAGATGTTCCACTAATGATGCATCTGGTTCAAAAGTATGTACATGCAATATTTTGTGACTCAATGTTATGTTAAGATCATGTTTATGTTGTCTCTTCAATATAGATGTCCATATACAGGGGAAGTAATAAAGTGTTCATAGTGATGTAACGTCGTATATAGAATCATGATTGGGGAAAGGAGTGGCTACAATAACATATTTTGAGGGTCATAGGGCCAATGAAGGTTGTGGTTAGGAATTTTGTCGTGTATTGGGTTGTTTCCGCATTGTGTCATGTCTCGTATGGCAGGAGATGTAGATCTCCCATCAGATGGCCTGAAGTTGGTGTAGCAGAGTTGATAGGGCCAAACCTCGTTCACTAAACTATGGCAAAAGAAAAGATCTTCAAGGAATGGTTAAAGAAGGTTGAAGGTCGTCAGAAGTGGTTTTCAGATGTTCGACATAGAGATATTGAGTTTGAGAAAAATGAAAGGGTGTTATTAAAGATTGTTTTCCCATTAAAACATCATGTGATTTGTTAAGAAAGGGAATTTGAGTCTAAGATATATTGGACCTTATAAGATCTTGAAGAAAATAGGCCAAGTACCCTATGAGCTTGAATTACCCCAAGAGTTGTCCTCCACGCACCTTGTATTTCATGTGTCCCTATTGAAGCAAGTGATTGAGGATCTTTCACTCATTGTCCCTGTGGATAATGTTAGAATTAATGAAGGTTTGACCTATAAAGGGGTTCTTGTCGCCATCCTTTATAGGCAAGTTCGAAAGCTTAGAATCAAGAGAGTTGCATCCATTAAGGCATTATGGCGAAAAAGCGAGCGGAAGAAACGACTTAGGAGGCAGAAGAAGATATGAACATGATATAACCTCACTTATTTGTAGGACAAAGTAATAGTATGCAAATACTATTGGAAGCTCTCTTCTTTTGGGTATTATGTTTTATTCTCATGTATGTGCGCCTCCATGGCTTGTAGATTATGTAAGTTAAAAACAATGAAATGGTACGAAATTGTGTGTTAGTGCTATGTATACTTATGGTGTCTTTTATGGTATATGTTTCTTTGGTTGATTTATGTGGCTCTCTGCCATGTGGATAGACCTACATACAAAGAAGACTCTCCCAAAATTTTTGAAAAAATGGGGAGTTAGTTAAACTTTGAAGAACTAAGGCTCGAGGGTAAGTTATGAATGATTAAGATGATGATTTAGGGGTAAGGAGAATGACTCTATACTTAGTTAAGCCTTGTGGGGTCTTCAGGAAGTCGATTAAGGTTTGTTAACTTAAAGGAGATGAATATATGACAATAAAGCTTAAGTACCCTCTCTAATGATGGAAAATTCCAAGATCCAACATTCGAGGACGAATGTTCCCAAGTGGGGAAGAATGTAAGTCCCCAATTTTTTTAAAAATAATTTAAGACTTTATAGTGCACCAACGATAATTGAGAATAATGTTTTTGAGTTCTAAAGGAGATATACGGGATAGAACCACATTATTTTGACATGAAAATACATATGGAAAGTGTTTTGGAACATATTAAGGAGGTTTATAAGTGGGAAGAAGTTGTTCGGAACAAGTTGGAAATATTAAGTGGAAAAAATGTCTAAATTCGCACAATACCTAACTTTGAATGGATATAAATCTCATTCTTTGAAGATATTTTCCATGAATGTTATCCTAAAGAGTAGACCTTTGAGTCTAGTTTCAAACGCATCAAGTCGTTCATCATTTGGACTTTCCTACTAAACGTTATGATCAAGTTACTAAAGCCAAACCACCCAGTTATTTTGGTGGACAGTGAAGCAAGACTCGCTTCGCCAGACCGGGCGCGGATCCTCTCTTTCGTTGTATGCAGTGGACAGAAAAGTGGGCTCACATTGGGGGATCATTTTTCCCATTTCACTTGGACGGATTTTGAAGCTTTCCTCCACTCTGTCAAGACCCTCAACTCCTCCCATCTTTAAGGTAAGAAATCCCCATTATGTTGGTGTGAATCATATAATTTCAACACAAGAACTTACTCAATCCACCATGAAATCCTTATATTTTCAAGAAATATCTTCAAGAACTCAAAGGAGTGTTTTGCAAGATTTCTTCCAAAGGTTATCTTACATCCTTCGGCTTATATGCATGGATTTATTATGGGAATATGAGTACAAATTAAGTATTACAACTTCGATGGTTATTGAAAGCCATAAGTTCTCAATTAAATGCATAACCATTGTAGAGATTTAAGGGTGATTATTTGATAGAATTTTATTGGTTGGATGTGGATGGTTGGTCATGCATGTAATTTTAGAAGCTATAAATTGTTTAAGAATGATGGTGGGAGAAATTATTGGTAAATGGTGGTAGTTGGATGAACTAATTCTATGGTTAAGATATTTAAGCATACTAGGTGTTTGATAAAGTGGCTAAATAGCCTAAATTATAGAATTTGCTACTAATATTGGTCCTACTGGACGTTGTTATTGTAGATTGAAGTTTCCTAGTATAGTGGATCATTGTAGTATCATTAAGGGGTGAATTTGAGGTATGTTGGCTAAACTCCCTTTCTAGAATTGGAATCCATGAGTTCCTCGTACGTCTCAAATGTAGTTAGTTCAAAATCCTATTCCTAGTGTTCCAAATTGCTTCCGATGATTGATTTGTCAAAATGCTTATGTAATCGAGCCATGTTCGATGTGTCGATTGTAACTCACCATGCTCTCCTTTGTAAGTATTTTCAATGTGTTTGAGTTCTTAAATACACATGGGTTGCAGCTATAGATATCATGCTCCCCTTTTGGGAAAAAGTATTCAAAGAAAAAAATTGTGTATTAACCTCTTATGATTTTAACTTATGTTTCGATTGCCAATCAACATGCTCAACTCTTGAAAGAAATTCAATATGTTTAGCGCACTCATTATTGATGAACTTAAAGCTATGATTTCCAGAATGTTCTATCTATTGATGTTTATTATAATGATCCTTGGAAGTAAAGAAATAAAAGTGTGAAATATGAAATGCGGCCATCGTGCCATGAATGAATAACACTAGGTATGGCCAAGAAAGCCAATGAAATAAAGACATTACGAATGGTTAAAAGTGCTAATGAACCGATATATGGTATGAAAGGCTATGAGATGAATACATTTATATTTCTATCTCCATTATATACAAAATATTTTGGGGAGTATAATTAGCGAGCCGAGAAAGGGTGGGTTGTAAAGGCCCACACTTGAAAATACACATACCAGTGTAGGAGTTGATTGAGGGGTAAATCCCTATTATATTTTGTTGAGATTATCCCCCTTAATTGGGATGAGTTTATTGCTAGCATCTGTCCTTTTCCCCATGTCGACCCACACTATTTTGTGGGGACACGACTTAGCTGATCGGGCTGAGATCGAACACCGTGTTGCGCACATTATGGTTCCTCTTTCTTATCATTATATTTGATTTGTATCTCTATGTTGATCCATATTCATTCATGGTGAGACGGCTTAGCCAGTCGAGCGGTGATCGGACTCCGTGCCATAAGCATTGTGGCAGTGTTGTGTTTACATGTCCACGCTCACACATTGGCATGAGACGGATTAGAGGGTCGAGCAGTGATTGGAATCAATGCCTCGTGCATGGTGTGATGATCGGTGGCTAATGATCTCCCAACCAAAAATGTTAATGCTTATTTGAAAATTGTTTATGTTTTAACTTGGCATTTGGATATTATTGGTTTTTCTTGCTGCTTTAATGATTCTCTCTTTATTATGTTGCATTCTATTCAATGAAAGGGTATTTAGCTTTGCATACTAGTACTATTCCATATGTACTAACATCCCTTTTGCCGGAGACGCTGCATCTTTAATGGATGCAGGTGGCTCCACAACAAGTGGCTCAGGTTCTTGATAGGTGTTCCTCCTCTTAGCTGATTCAGTGAGCCCTGTTCTACTTTGAGGCCTTATGTCATCTGATTTCACACATTGTATTTTGAGGTATAGTTGGGGCCTTCGGGGCCTTGTGTGATCTGATTTTGCACATTAAGTTTTGAGGTATAGCCGGGGCCTTATCACCGGCACTTCCATATTGTACTCTTGCTCACTTAGAGGCTTCGTACACGTAATGTGGGTTGTGTTTTGATTTGGGATACAAACTAATGATGTTGTGGTTATACATAGTTTCCACTTTTAGAAACTATGAACTTGTAATCTTTTCGTAAATATCAATGAAGTTCCTACAAGTGATGAAAGTTGGTAGTTTACATTTTATCCTCTCACGTCTAGTTCTTGTTACTGATTTATCAGTTTGTTCCTGGGTAAAGTTGGGTAGAAGGCATCAAGTAGACTTGCTTGACGGGGATATCTCGGTTGAGCGGCTGTCATGCTCCACAAGGTCGGGGTGTGTCAAGCTTGGCAGCTAGCCTATATCTTGAAGTGGATCAGTTGATCGTGAAAACTGCATTTCTGCATGGAGATTTGGAATAAGTGATCTATGTGGAGCAGCCAGAAGGTTTTGAAGCAAAGGCGAAGAAACACATGGTGTGTAAGTTGAAAAAGCTTCTTTATGGGCTAAAACAAGCGCCAAGGAAGTGATACAAGAAGTTTGACTCATTCGTGAGAAGTCAAACGTACACAAAGACTTTTTCAGATCTATGTGTATACTATAAGAAATTCTCTAACAATAACTTTATCATCCTATTGTTATATGTGGATGACATGCTGATTGTAGGACAAGATAAGAAGTTGATTGCCAAGTTGAAGGAAGATTTGTCCAAGTCATTCGATATGAAATACTTGGTTCCATCCAAACAAATTCTAGGAATGGAGACTGTCCAAAGTAGGACATATAGTAAGTTGTTGTTGTCATAGTATAAGTATATTGAACATGTACTTAAACACTTCAACATGATGAGTGCTAAACTAGTTAGCACGCATCTTATTTGTCATATGAAGTTGAACAAGGAAATTGTCATACAACAAAGGAAAATAAAGAAAGTATGGCTAAAGTTCCATATTACCCAACTGTCGGGAGCTTGATGTATGCAATAGTATGTACCAGACCTGATATTGCTCATGTTGTCGGTATTATTAGCAGGTTTCTCGACAAACCCGAAAAATATCATTGGGAAGATGTAAAGTGGATACTCACGTATATAAAAGGAACCTCACATGAATGCTTGTATTTTGGGAGACCAGATCTAGTCTTGAAGGGCTATATATATACTGATATGGCCAGTGATACTGATAATAGCAAATCCACTACTGGATATCTATTTATTTTTTCAAGGAGAGCTATATTACGGCATTCTAAATTGCAGAAGTGTGTTGCACTTTAAAAAAATAAAACAAAGTACATTGCCGCTACAAAAGCTGGAAAGGAGATGGTATGGCACAAGCAGTTTCTTCAAGAGCTTGGATTACATCAAATTGTGTATGTCGTCTATTGTGACAGTCAAAGTGAAATAGACTTGAGCAACAACACCATGTACCATGGAAGAATAAAATATATCGATGTGAGATATCATTGGATTCGTGAGCAAGTGGAGAATGAACCTTTGCAGATCAAGAAGATTCACACAAGCGAAAATCCTGCGGATATGTTGACCAAAGTGATATCAAAAGACAAGTTCGAGCTATGCAAGGAACTTGTCAACATGAACTCTATATCAAAACCTGAAGATAACTCCTTCAGGTGCATGAGACTGGAGGGAGAAATTTGTAGGGTCCATCCCATTACTTCTCATGTGAAAGGAAGAGTTCTTCGTTTTTGGCAAAAGCTGCACCGTCCAAATCCAAGCTTGTCAAATAAGGATTTGTCAAGCAAGGAAAAGTCAAAAAAAGAAGGAAGACAAATTTGGTTTACTATTATTGATGTCACCACTGACGTCTTTGATAGGTTCTTCACCTCTATAAATAAGGAAGTTCTCCTTCAGTTGTCTAGAGCAAAAGGAAACAGATAGAGCAAGAGAGAGTTCATAGAGTAAGAATATAAATACTCTGTGAGAAAAAATATAGAGAGTTTGAGCTGTATTGTAGTGAGGTGGAAAAATCAAAAGAGGGTTATATCTTTTGAGTGTGTAGTGGTTTTAGAATATTTTACTCACTACCAAAAATTGTAAAATCCTTTCTATAGTGAAATCAGCTGCTCCTCCCGAGCTGTGGTTTTTCATTTATTCAGAAGGGTTTTCCATGTAAAAATCTCGATGTCCTTGTTTCACTTATTATTTCCGTTTGCTACAGTATTATAGTAATATGCCTTTTTAACATCTTATACCATGAATATTATTTATGTGGGGATTGTTTTTCCCAGCACTCATAACACAATTAAAATCAATTAACAAAATAGAAGTGGGAATTTGGAGGAAGATCCTGAGACAAATAGACATCACACTCTAGACCAGACTGGAAAGATAATAAGTTAGCTATCCTTTCAGTTGAATATGGAATAGTTACAGAGACCATTTATAGAGAAGAAAGTTGAACATGTCGTCAAACAATGCAGCAGGGATGAAGCTTCTAGCTAGACTGTCTCAGAAAGACAGCTTTTCAAGCATGCTATGTAATTGTGGAGTATATAATGAAAATTTTTTGAGCACATGTTTTTGGTGATATTGTAAATCCTTCTCCCAGCGTCTCTCTTGTCCAGGAGTCAATGGTGGCCCTTTATTTCTTTTTCGTAGTTTTATCTGGAACGGACATTTGAGAAACGTTTTAATGCTTATTTGAAGATTAAAGACTACAAACTTATCAGCCTCCTGAGGAGCATGTATTAAATCTTAAACTGAAAAATTAATTTCCAAGAATCTAGATATTTTTATTATCGAAGGAAAGCAAATTATGGATGCAATCTTGTTGGAAAACTAATTCAAAGTTGTATTAGGAAACCAACGTTGTTTAAAATTTGATATTTGTTAGTACATTTATTTCATGTATAAATAGTATTTGTAGTTAGAATTAATATAGGAATAGGCTTTCTTGTTTCTAATTGAAATAAGTTTCGTACTATTATAATGTAATGACCCGGCCGGTCAATCCGTAAGATTAGCCCTAATTCCTCTATTTTTTCTTTATCATATGTTTCTTAACCAATTTATGTTGTGTTGGGTCGGTTGGTTCGGGTTCGGAATGGTCGTGGTGTGAAATGAGACACTTAATCTCTTAAGTTGGCTTAATAGTTGGAAAAGTCAACCGGGAGTTGACTTATATGTAAACGACCTCGGAATGTAGATTTTATAGCTCGTATAGCTTCGTTAGGTGATTCGGGACTTAGGAGTGTGTTCAGAGTGTTATTTTGAGGTCCGGAGTAGAATTACGCTTGAATTGGCGAAATTGAGTTTTTGGCAATTTCCGGTCGGCAGTGAAAAATGAGCTATCGGGGTCGGAATGGAATTTCTAAAGTTGGAACAGGTTTGTAGTGTCATTTTGGATGTGTGTGAAAATTTTCAGGTCATTCGGACGAGGTTTGGTTAGTTTTGGCATCGTTGGTGATTTTCGAAAGTTTGAAGATTCTTAGGCTTGGATCATGGGTTGATTTGGTGTTTCGATGTTATTTTGGGTGTTTCGAGGGTTTGACTAAGTTCAGGCGTTCATTTGTGACTTGTGGGTACCATTGGTTTAGGTCCTAAGGGCTTCGGGATGAGTTCAGATGGTTAACAAAGGAGTTTTTGGACTTAGAGTGTTGCTGGTGTGATCCGTACTGTGACTTCCGCAAATGCAGAGGGGTGGTCGTAGATGCGGTCATCGCAGGTGCGAGTTGGGAATCACAGGTGTGGAAATAGCTAAACAAGAGAAGGACACATATGCAGAAGAATGGTCGCACCTGCGAAGTCGCAGGTGCGGTAGGTGAAACGCAGGTGCGGTTTCTGGACTTTAAGTGAAATTGTGCAGGTGCGCACCTGGGACCGCATGTGCGGTTCTGCAGGTGCGATAAATAGGCCGCAGATGCTGTCATCGCTGGGCAGAACCTATAAATAGAAGCCTTAGCGAATTCTGGTCATTTTTTCCACCATTAGTGTTCGGGTTTGAAGCTTTTTGTAGAGCTTTGAAGAGGGAATTCAAGGGAACTTCGTGGAGGTAAGACTTTTGGACCCAAAACTCATTTATATGGTATATTTTGACTGATTGGGGGTGAAATTTATGGAACTTAGTGACTAAAATTGGAGAATTAGGGCTTGTAATTGGAGACTCTTAATTTAGTATATGAGGGGCCATTTGAGGTCCGATTTTGATGTTCTTGGTATGTATAGGCTCATGAGAGGATGAGGATTCTTGTGATGCAATTTTTATTGAATTTCGAGATGTGGGCCCGGGGTCGAGTTTGGCCAATTTCGGATTTTTGGTTAATTTTGATAATTTTCGAATCAACTTTAATCTCTAACATATATTGATGACATAAATCTGATTTTGGCTTAGATTTGGAGAAATCGGAGCCGAGTCTAGAGGAAAAGGCATTGTGGGCTAGGATTTTAGCCTGTTTGAGGTAAGTAACGTTTCCAAACTTGGTTCTGGGGTTTCGAAACCCCGAACTATATGTTATATGATTATAATTAAGGTGATGCACATGCCAAGTGACGAGCGTGCGGGCGTGCACCGAGTGATTTGTGGCCTGGCTCATCCCATGGAACCGTCTAGTAGCTATTATGGATTGATATCCGCACTTCTATTAATGTGGTTAATGTGAACATGCTAGAAATCATGCTAAGGCTTCACGCCGAAAATGCTCAGACCCGAGTGGTCGTATATTGTTGTCTCCTTATATGTTTTATGACTTTATGTGCTCAGTCCTGTCATAGCATATCATATCATGTCTCAGTCTCGGTACTTGTTAATTTTGTACATTATCATTGATTTGGGCTAGTTCATGCATCTGTGAGCCCATGTGAGCGAGACTGGAGAGTGATGACTGAGTGAGGCCGAGAGCCTGTTATTGAGAGACAGTTATGATATCGGATGCCTTCGTTGGCTTGTTATAGCGCTTGGGATAAGAGAAGCCCCTCCGGAGTCATTACACCCCCAGTGAGCGCAATGATATTGAGAGATGGATCTTACCTGGACATGGATCTTGTTTGAAGTTGATGATATGTGAGGGATAGATCATCCCTGGACATGGATCTTGTCCGAGCATCGTATTCCAGAGATGAATTTTCTCCGTGGGGCTGGATTGGCCTTTCCTCAGTACTGAGTGACTACGGTCACTGGTGTTTATGCATATTCTGGGATGGATCTTCCCTGGTCCTGGGAGCCATATACAGTACTAAGTGGACTTCTGTGTGAGAGTTGTGAGCCCTACGTGCATTTCCACACTGTTGATATATATATATATATATATATATATATATATATATATATATATATATATATATATATATATATATATATATATATATATATTGGCGTGTAGAGTATACTGAGTTATACATTGGATATTGGTCATACCTGGCATATTTTGTTTCATATCTGATAAAATGGTGAACATGTCTGATTTCTGTAAACTGTCTTATTATAATTGCTGAGGTTTAGTCTCTCACTACCTCTCAACCCCTAGTTTGGGTTCGTTACTTATGAGTTGGTGTACTCACATTACCCCCCTGCACCTTGTGTGTAGATCCAGGTACATCGGGAACCAGTAGTGGTATCTGATTTGCGGTCAGAGTTCCTTTGGAGGCATCGAGGTAGCAATTGGCGATTGCAGCCTCGATTTTCTCTTTCTCTATCTCCCCGTCGTATTTATTTATTTCAGACAAATTTATGTCGGCTTTGTATTTTGATATTTTGATATAACAACTCATGACTCGGTGACACTAGTTCTGGGATTAGTTTTTATTCATGTTTTAATGATGCTAAACTTCCAATGGATTTATAAAGATACTTTTGCCACTAAATCAATGATTTTTATGAAAACATCTTTAATTCATACGGAATGTGTGGCTTGCCTGGTTCCACGACAAGCGCCATCACGATCAATTGTTTTGGGGTCGTGACAAGTTGGTATCATAGCTCTAGGTTATATAGGTCTCACCAGTCATGAGCAGGTTTAGTAGAGTCTTGCGTATCGGTATAGAGACGTCTGTACTTATCTTCGAGAGGATACAAAACCCTTAGGAAAAAGCTCACATTCTTGAATTCTGTCATGCGACTAAACTTCTGTTGTTTTCATTCTCTTCCAGATGGTGAGGACACGCGCTACTGGTCAGGGTGACCAGACACCAGCTAGACTAGCGAGAGGTCGAGCCCGCAGTCGAGGCTGTAGTAGAGGTAGGGGTGCAGCCCGCGCGGCAGTTGGGGCAGTACCCGTAGACCCACCTATTGTTCAGGATCAGGTCCCTGCTGCAAATATTCCAGCGGGGTCGGCTCAGGCACCGGCAGTGCCTATTATGATTCTGGGTTTTCGGGAGACTCTGGCTCAAATTCTGACTGTGTGCACCAGCCTTGCACAGGAAGTCGTTGTTTCTACTACTGCCTCTACTTCTTAGGTTGAGGGAGGCACTTAGACTCTCGCTGCCCGTACACCTGAGCAGGTCATTCAGTGGCTTCAGACACCAGGGGAAGCTCCAGCCCAGCCGGTTGCCCCAGCTCAGGATTTTGTGATCCCAGTTATGCCAGACGATGAGCAGCGTAGGTTGGAGAGATTTGGTAGACTTCAGCCTCCGACATTCAGTGGTGCTGAGGGTGAGGATGCCCAGGGCTTCTTAGATAAGTGCTAGAGGATTCTTCGCACATCAGGGATATTGGAGACCGGTGGGTCTCGTTCACTACTTTCCAGTTCTCAGAAGCTGCGTTCACTTGGTGGGAGGCTTATGAGAGGCGTAGGCCTATTGGTGCAGCGTCCCTTACCTATCATCGGTTCTCCATTCTCTTCCTGGAGAAGTATGTACCGCATTCCCGCAGGGAGGAGCTGCGCAGGCAGTTCGACTAGTAACGTCAGGGGGACATGACCGTGACGCAGTATGATATGAGGTTCTATGAGTTGGCCCACCATGCTATCTAGCTCGTTCCCACGGATAGGGAGAGGATCAAGAGGTTCGTTGATGGCCTCACTTATCAGCTTCAGAGTTTTCTAACCAGGGAGAGAGTATATGGTGCTTCTTTTGAGGAGGTAGTTGACATTTCTAGAGAGATTGATTCATTTCGCCGCCAGGAGCGAGTCGAGAGGGAGGCCAAGAGGCCTCGAGGATCTGGTAGTTTTGGTGGTGTTCCTTCAAGAGGGCAGTCCCAGCACGGCAGAGGCCGTCCATTCAGACCAGCTCAGTCAGGTCGCTCAGGTTATCGTGGTGGATCAGCTGGTCGTGTTCCTCACAGTTCTCATCAGGGGCATCCATCATTCAGTGTTCTTCCAGCCCAGAGTTCATCTCGAGCACCATCGGTTCAAGGTTCCTCCGTGTATGGTCCTTCTAGTGGTTATTCAGGTGCTAGGGGTTCCCTTCAGTCCCCACCATCATTTACTAAGAGGGGTTTTTTGAGTGTGGTGATCCAGGTCATATCAAGAGGTTTCGTCCCCGTCTTTCAGGTGGTTCATCCCAGCAGTGGAGTCACCCGTCAGCTTCAGCTCCAGTTACTTCACCGCCTGCCCAGGCAGCTAGGGGTGGGGGTCAGTCAGCTAGAGGCCGCCCTAGAGGGGGAGGTCGATCAGGTGGAGGTCAGGCTCGTTTTTATGCACTTTCAGCCAGAACAGATGCTATGGCCTGAGATGTAGTGATTATAGGTATTGTCTCAGTCTTTCACCGAGATGCTTCGGTCTTATTTGATCATGGTTCCACGTATTCCTATGTTTCATCATACTTTGCCCATTTTCTCGATATGCCCCAGGAGTCTTTAGTTACATCTGTTCATGTGTCAACCCCGGTGGGTGATACTATTATTGTGGACCGTGTGTATTGGTCATGTGTGATATCTATTGGGGGACTGGAGACCCGAGTGGATCTGTTATTGCTTAGCATGGTTGACTTCGATGTGATATTGGGAATGGATTGGCTATCTCCGTGCCATGTTGTTCTAGATTGTCACGCTAAGACTGTGACCTTAGCGATGCCAGGATATCCTAAGGGTTGAGTGGAGAGGTTTTGTTGAGTATGTGCCTAGTAGGGTGATCTCTTACTTGAAGGCTCAGTGTATGGTAGAGAAATGGTGTTTATCATATTTGGCTTTTGTGAGGGATGTCAGTGCTGAGACTCCCACTATTAATTCGGTTCCCGTGGTCCGTGATTTTTCTAGACGTGTTTCCTTCTGACCTGCCAGGCATGCCGCCTGGAAAGGATATTGATTTTGGTATTGATTTGGTGCTGGGCACTCAGCCTATTTCTATTCACCGTATCGTATGGCACCGGCGGAGTTGAAAGAATTGAAAGAGCAAGTTCAGGAACTCCTAGATAAGGGGTTCATTCGGCCTAGTGTGTCACCTTGGGGTGCACCAGTGTTATTTGTGAAGAAGAAGGATGGTTCCATGAGAATGTGTATTAACTACAGGCAGTTGAACAAGTTTACAGTCAAGAATAAGTATCCTTTACCTCGCATTGATGATTTGTTTGACCAGCTTTAGGGAGCCAGAGTGTTCTCTAAGATTGATTTGAGATCGGGGTATCATCAGCTGGAGATTCGAGATTTTGATATTTCCAAGACAACTTTCAAAACTCGTTATGGTCATTATGAGTTCATGGTGATGTATTTTGGGCTGACCAATGCCCCAACAGTGTTCATGCATTTTATGAACAACTTGTTTCAGCCGTACTTGGATTCCTTTGCTATTGTGTTCATTGACGACATCCAGGTATATTCTCGTACCCAGGAGGAGCATGATCATCATTTGAGAGTTGTTGTACAGAGATTGTGCGAGGAGAAGCTTTATGCAAAGTTCTCCAAGTATGAGTTTTGGCTTGGCTCAATATCTTTCTTGGAGCATGTGGTGTCCAGTAAGGGTATTCAGGTTGATCCCAAGAAGATAGAGGCGATGCAGATTTGGCCAAGCCCGTCCTCAGCTACAGAGATTAGGAGCTTCCTTGGTTTGGCGGGGTATTATCGTCGCTTTGTGGAAGGGTTTTCTTCTATTGCTTTGCCCTTGACCAAATTGACCCAGAAGGGTGCTCCATTCAGATGGTCGGACGAGTGTGAGGAGAGCTTTCAGAAGCTCAAGTCTACTTTGACCACAACTCCAGTGTTAGTATTGCAATCAGCTTTAGGTTCTTATACGGTAAATTGTAATGCCTTGAGGATAAGCATTGGTTGTGTATTGATGCAGGAGGGTAGAGTGATTGTCTATGCCTCGCGCCAGTTGAATACTCATGAGAAGAAGTACCCAGTGCATGATCTCGAGCTAGCAGCCATTGTTCACACCTTGAAGATCTGGCGTCATTATTTGTACGGGGTGCATTGTGAGGTTTTTACTGATCACCGTAGTCTGCAACATCTATTTAAGAAGAAGGATTTGAATTTTCGTCAGAGGATATGGATGGAGTTTCTCAAGGACTATGATATCACTATTATATACCATCCGGGGAAGGCTAATGTAGTGGTCGATGCCTTGAGTCATAGAGCAGAGAGTTTAGGGAGTCTAGTATATCTTCCTGCAGTAGAGCGACCATTGGCACTTGATGTTCAGGCCTTAGCGGGCTAGTTAGTGATATTGGATCTATCAGAGCCCCCTCGGGTATTAGCTTGTGTAGCCTCCAAGTCTTCTCTTTATGACCGTATCAAAGAGCGCCAGTATGATGACCCACACTTGCTCGTTCTTCAGGATAGGGTCCGACGAGGTGACGCTAAGGATGTAGTTATTGATGATGATAGGGTTATGAGGATGTAGGGTTGGATATGTGTGCCTAATGTAGATGGGCTTCGAGAGTTGATTCTAGTAGAGGCCCACAACTCGCGGTACTCCATCCATTCGGGTGCCGCGAAGATGTATTAGGATCTGAGACAACATTATTGGTGGAGGCGGATGAAGAAGGATATTGTTGGATTTGTAGCCCGGTGTCTTAACTGTCAGCAGGTCAAGTATAAGCACCAAAGACTAGGTGGATTGCATCAGAGATTGGATATTTCGGAGTGGAAGTAGGTTTAGATCACCATGGACTTTGTAGTTGGACTCCCACGGACTTCGAGGAAGTTCGATACCATTTGGGTTATTGTGGATCGACTGACCAAGTTCGCGCACTTCATTCCTGTTGGTACTACTTATTCTTCGGAGTGGTTAGGTGAAATTTACATCCGGGAGATTATCCGGTTGCATGGTGTCCCAGTTTCTATCATTTTTGACAGAGGTAAATGTTATTTACGGATATTGTCACTAATATACTTGGTTAGTTTCTGAAATATTCATTATTTGAACTATGATTTACGGAGGTTGAGTTCGTCACTACCTCCTCAGACCGTAGGTTGTTTTCGTTACTTACCTGCACACTGTGTGTGCAGATCCAGGTGCACAGATTTGACGCGGAGCGGTGATAGCAGCCATTCTCTCAGAGTCGACGAGGTAGCAGTTGGTGTTCGATGTCCCGTCCCTATTTTTCCTATTCTTCCCTTCTATATTAGAAATTGGAAACTTAAAACTTCAGTATTATTATTCTCAGTTGTATTGATGTTAGTAGATCATGACTGCGTGACTCCAGATCTTAGGGTGATTGTTGGAGCTTATTTCTTTTGTTAGACTGTTTTAAATGATTAAAAATGTCCGTATTTCTATGAATTGAGCCAATGATGAGTAAATCTCTCTAGTAAATGAATTGGGTATTGTTGTAACGGTTGGCTAGGCTGGTTCCACGACAGGCGCCATCACAACCCGGAAACGGGTCGTGACATTGAATTACGGGAGAATGTTGGAAAACTAATTCAAAGTTATAGTAGGAAACCAACGTTGTTTAGCATTTGATATTTGTTAGTTTATTTATTTGATGTCTAAATAGAATTGTAGTTAAACTAATATAGGATGGGCTTTCATGTTTCTAATTGAAATAGATTTCGTACTATTATAAATAGGGGTATTAGTAGCTTATTTTATGTGTGGAAGAAGTGTGGAGATATGGGGAGGAAATAAAGACTTGTAGAGATCATTCAGAGATTTAAAAATAAAATATTTTCCTTCAAAGGATTGAAATACCCCAAGAATAAGTTAAGCACAAGCAAAAAATTCACAAAGACTATATAGAAGAAATTTATTAAACTAGGGAGAGAATGTGATATGAGGCTTTTTCATAACCCATAAACTCTGAATCTCTCTACATCATAACTACCTCTCCACAATAGAAAAGATGTAGTAGCACCCCTATTTATAATACTACAAAATTTGGCTAGAATCTAGAAAACCTATTCCTACATGATTTTGGTTGTGAATCCTAATAAGACATAAATTAAATAAACTAGTAAATACCAAAGCCTAGACGATGTAAGAATACTAATTAATCTTGGTTTAATTTCCAACAGATATTGATGGCTATTATTACTCAAAAGTTGAGAATAAAGAGAACACGACTGATCATGTTAACGGGTTTTGGGGTACGTCTTATAATCATGTTGTGCACGGTAAAAATCGAAGATACCCGAGTCTGTGGGCTTGAGGGTACGTATCGATTTTAAGCTAGCATCGTACCAAGTTCGGGCTCAGAGAATATGAAGACCAAGGGATCGAGATCAGAATAGATCGACACCACAGTAACGTAATCCCAAAATATCTGCATTTGACCACCGATCCCGAAGAGGATCTCGGGACCAGTAGAGCTATTGGAAGTTAATATCAATCATGTATTTTACTTCCACAATTAGAGTCATACCTTATTTAGGACTCATTTACTATATAAAGAGGAACCCCATTCATTTGTAAAGAATCATCATTATCATAATTATTATCATACACGAGTTCTTACTTACACTGCAGAGATATACAAACACTCTTCTATTCGCTTTTAACTCTTCACATTTGTGTCGTTCATATTATTATTGTTGTTCTTACCGTTCTTGGAAATTATTCTCGAGTCTAATCCAGATCGAGGACGATTAATCACCATTACCCGGGTTTGGTCCATTTGAGTCATTTAATTCATTCATTCATTTAGCCGTTTATCAATTAACATTGAATTAGATCGCATATCCTTATAACCACACTACAAGTTTAATTGTTACTCGTATTTCGAGATAAACAATTTTGCGTCCATCGTGGGGCTAAGGATAATTGTGATTTTTCGGTGTTAATTATGGTATTACATATTATTTTACGTGCCATGCCCCAAACCTGGGGAGGCGTGGCTGGCACCCGTTGCCGCACTTGCCCGAGCGAACCACTTTGTAACTCATTCATTCCTTTTGTAATTGTCATGGGCCAACATGGTCACCACTCATAATATATAATTGTAAGTGGACAACATTGTATCAATAAACTATCGTTCTTAAAACATTAAAACATATGGGCCGTCAAGACCTCTGACATACTGTTCATAATAAACTTGTGTCTACAAAGCCTCTAAGATTATTCAACATCAAATGGGACAGGGTACTGGCCTACCCATAAGTCTGTAGCAAAACTCTGACACAATAACATAGACTCGGCTGCACTCCGAATGAGGTGGAGTCTTACCGATCCTTCGCTGAAAGCCAATCTCGTCTACTATGAGGGCTCGTCAAACTGATTGTCTATACTTGCAGGCATGAATCCAGCGTCCCCAAAAAAAAGGCGTCAGTACGAATAATGTACAGAGTATGTATGGCAGAAAAGCATAACTAAGAACAATAATGTAAATAGGGATGTAGGAGATACAACATGTAGCATCTGAGTGCTTCTAAGAGATTAGTGACATGAAATGCATGATACATACATACATACATACATACATATATATATATATATATATATGTATATATATATATGTATGTAATCTTTTAAAACATCCGCCTCCGTGGGCATCATCATCATCATATCAACATCCGCCTCTGTGGGCATCATCATCATCATACCATACCCGGCCTCAAAGAGGACTCGGTAAACCCAACTGATCAGTGGTTGCACAATAGGTGCCATACCCGGCCGACTATAGCGCGATTCGGTAGAGTAAAATAGATACGTATATATAATACATGTAGGACTCAATGGAATCATATTCTGAACCTTTCGGAGTGACGTAAGGTCGATATTCTCCGTACACATTATTAGGATTAACTCTTCATCAAGAATCTTATAATAATCAGGAAGTACCAACAACATTGATAACATAAGAATAAGAGAAGCAACCTCCACATCAATTGTTCCATAAGAATGGAAAATAATGTAAATACTGCTAGCTTCTAAGAGTAAAGTATCTTTGGAAGCTCGTTCATTTGTATCATTTGGATCATGCCAAAAAGAAAGAAGGGATAACCTTAAAATACAGGGAATAGGGAAAATCCGTCTGATATTCTTGGGAAAGGTTGCACCGTATTCCCTTAGAATCGCAAAATCTCACTTGCTTAAGATTAGTGACTCGAACGAATTCGCATTACCTTTGCCTCTTTGAATGTACAGTTCCAGATCTAAATCAACCGCAACAGAAATCAAAATAGTTAGCCACTTTGAATATGAAGTCTATACTGTCAACAATGGCTTTGCCATGTCATTAGAACACAAATCCATGCTCTTGAATATGTCAAGCCAGCTTAAGTTGACCATCTAATCCATCTAGTAAGGAATAAATCTCTTGAGAAGAGTGGTGATAATTATCACAAGCAGCAAACTAGTTGATCTTTTTCTCTATTTCGTTCCAACTGGAACCTGTACATTCCTTTTCTACTCCTAATCCTCTCAAGATTGCCCTGGTTATGGCTACTTCACTCCATCTATTTTCATCAACATACATGTTTACTAGGAGGACATAATAGCCACGGTTCTTTTTGGTTCCCAAAATACTCAACTTTCCAACAGCAACTTAAGCATTGAAAATGTGTCCAAGAGTACAGCAACTTACACATGTGACTGTAAAATTGTGCCCACGTCCACCTACTAATTGTGGTGAGTAGTCATTCTAGCTTCTTACACGTGGATTAATGTCCACATAATTAATAATTATCTCAAATTACTTAAAACACTACTTACTTTTAACACATTTTATGTACCCTACTATCATGGTCATGTGGTACCATATAAAATAAATACATATAATATTATTTTATTAAAATATTCATGTAAAAATACATATATTTTCTCAACTTATAATTTTTCAAATCTCATATAAGGAGAATTTTCATACACTTAATTCTTAAAATGGTAAAAAGAAATGGATAACCTTCTTTTATTTTTCTTTTTGCATGAAGTACAAATTCATATTATTCCATTTTACTAAAATTAAAGACAAAATTTCACATATATCATCATTTGTTTACTAATTACTGAAAAAGTTTATTAAGCTATTATATTGAAACATAAATCTGCACCAAATTTAACTATGCATAAGAAATAAAGATTAATCACTTTCACCGATCAAACTTGTCCAACCTTAATAATTAACACAATAAGCAAATCACTCCTAACTAATTACAATATAGAAGAATATAAAACTCATGTGCACCACAAATACATCAATGGCTTAAAATATATAAGACATCTCCATAAGTACATATAGTCATATAAGTTTATAAATGAATGTACTTAAATATTTGATTTGATTTGATTTCTTAAGGTCATAGACTGGCACGTATGATTACCTAACTAATTAAAACAGAATCTAAAAGACAATATTAAATACAGAATGTTTTAATGTGAGACATTCAATTTTCATTATGGTTTCTTTTTCTTTTATAAAGTAGTAGATATCCTATAGCTAAAAGCAATAGTATAAAATAATAAGGAAGCAAACATATTTCCTCAAAATATTTGAGTTGTTTCAGAGTACAAAAACGGATAGTATTTGTTATGTACATATCACATTCCCAAACAATTGAGACTCTCTAAGAGTAGACCTACCATTTAAAAAAAATCAAACAAGGAAATGAAATCAAGCTTCTCAAGCATTGCTTTAAAAATCTCTAGTCCGTCAATCCAACTTGTAACTAACGCTTCTTGTTCAATTATAATCTCAAAACATTTAACATTGACTTCACATGAGAACTTAAAACTTTTATATTAACTCTTTTAAAAACACATCAACGTTAAAAGATTGCATATAATAAGTCACAATGTTAAGAAATGTGGCACTCAAACTCGAGGGGTGTAACATTACGCTTGTTTCTTGTCAAGAATTTTTTCCCCAGGATAAGTCATGTCAAACTCACAAACCACAGCTACATATGTTGACAACGGCCTCGGACTCCACGAGGAGAACGGGAATGTTATCACTCCAGGAGTCGAGGTTCCACAAGCTGACCTCGGAGGAGCACCGCTTGCCAACCCGGTCGACGTCGGTTCACACATTGCTTTGAATGCAGATTTAGGCGGGAACCCCGATGGAAGCGTACGCATAGAGGGTCGGACACGACGGTCGAGGTACCCAGGGTAGAGGAGACGAAAGTGTTAGTCTTCAAGTCATATTTGAAATGCTGCAATCCCAAGAGAACGTTATTGCCCAGTTACAGAATCAATACGTGGTTCCGAATAGGGTCGAGCAAGAGGCTACTCGACGTACCGAACTAGTGCCATAAAGATCAAGTGACAATACTTCGACAACTAACCCTGCTATAATGAGAATGCTCGAGGAGCTTACTAAGAGGATAAAGTTGGGGGAAAAGAAGATTGAGGCCTACGATAAGAAGGTGAAAACCTATAATTCTCGAGTTGATCAGATTCTGGGGGCACCATTGATCTTAAAGGTAATGGACTCCAAAACATTTGTACAAAAACCATTCCCTCCAAGTGCGGCTCCGAAGCCCATACCAAAGAAGTTCAGGATGCCCGATATACCAAAGTACAACGGGACCTCAGACCCCAATGAGCACGTTACCTCTTATATGTGTGCTATTAAAGGAAATGATTTGGAAGACGATGAAATCGAGTCAGTATTTCTGAAGAAATTCGAAGACACCAGATTTTCAACCTTTTTGCACCCCGACACCTACCCGAAACTCACCCGAGCTCTCGGGGCTCAAAATCAAATACACACACGACTTCAAAATCATCCTACGGACTTATTCAAGCTTTTAAATCACCAAAATATCATCAAAATCAACGAATTAAACCTCAAAAATCATAGAAATTTCTTAAAACTTCATAAAGCTTAATTTTACCAAATTTGTTCCGAAACACGTCATTCCAAGTCCGTTTTACACCAAACTTCACAGATAAGTCACATAACATATAATAAACTTGTTCCGCGCTCTGAATCCATAATACGGGCCCGGTAACACGGTGTTCACATAATAATTCATTTTCAAATTCCTTTATTATTTCCAGAAAATAATTTTCTTTAAAAATTTATTTCTCGGGCCTGGGACCTAGGAATTCGATTTCGGGCATACGCCCAAGTCCCATATTTTCCTACGGACCCTCCGGGACCGTCAAATCACGAGTCTGGGTTCGTTTGCCAAAAATGTTGACCAAAGTCAACTTTATTCATTTAATTATCATAAATTTCCATTTTCATCAAATTTCAACATAAGGACTTCCCGGCTACACGCCCGGGCTGCGCACTCATATCGAGGTGAGATTAACAGAGGTTTTTGGGGCCTCGAAACACAGATTTATCTAGAATTAATTAGGATGACCTTTTGGGTCATCACAATATCCACCTCTAAAACAAACGTTCATCCTCGAACGGACATAGAAAAGTACCTGAGTCTCAGAAAAGATAGTGATAACGACTCCTCATACCGGACTCGGACTCCCAAGTAGCTACCTCGGTAGGCTTACCTCTCCACTGAACACGAACCAAAGGATAACTCTTCGACCTCAACTGACGAACCTGCCTATCTAATATAGCTATCGACTCCTCCTCATAAGTCAGATCCTTGTCCTAGTGGACATCGCTGAAGTAAAGATCATGAGAAGGATCTGCAATGTACCTCTGGATCATAGATACATAAAACACTGGATGCACGGCTGATAAATGCGGTGGCAAGGCAAGTCTGTAGGCCACCTCTCCTACCTTGTCCAAAATTATTAAATGGACTAATGTACCTAGGGCTCAACTTGCCCTTCTTTCTGAATCTCATCACGCCCTTCATAGGCGACACTCGAAGGAACATCTGGTCTCCTACCATGAAAACCAACTCTCGAACTCTACGATCTACATAACTCTTTTGCCTGGACTGAGCTGTACGAAGCCTATCCTGAATAATCTTCACCTTATCCAAGGCATCCTGGACTAACTCAGAACTCAATATCCTAGCCTCTCCGGGCTCAAACCATGCGACTGGAGACCGACATCGCCTACCATACAACGCCTCATACGGAGCCATCTGGATGCTCGACCGGTAACTGTTATTGTAGGTAAACTCTGCTAAAGGAAAGAACTGATCCCATGAACCACCAAAATCAATAACACATGCCCGCAGCATATCTTCCAAAATCTGAATAGTACGCTCGGACTGTCCGTCCGTTTGAGGATGAAATGTTGTGCTCAACTCAATCTGTGTGCCCAACTCTCGCTGAAATACTCTCCAAAAATAGGAGGTAAACTGAGTACCTCGGTCTGATATGATAAATAAGGGTACACCGTGCAATCTGACAATCTCTATCATATAGATCTGAGCTAACTTCTCCGCTGAAGATGAAACCGCCACCGTAATGAAATGTGCTGACTTGGTCAGCCTATCCACCACAACTTATACTGCATCAACCATCCTCTGGGTCCGTGGAAGTCCAACTACAAAATCCATCGTGATACGCTCCCACTTCCACTCGGGAAGCTGAATCTGCTGCATCAAACCACCGGGTCTCTGGTGCTCATACTTAACCTGCTGACAATTCAAGCACCGTTCTACATAAGCCACGATATCCTTCTTCATCTATGCCACCAATAATGCTGCCGCAAGTCCTGGTACATCTTCGCGACCCCCGGATGATTGGAATACCGGGAACTATGGGCCTCCTGCAATATCAACTCACAAATGTCGTCCACATCGGGAACACATATACGACCCTACAATCTCAAAACTCCCTCAGCATAGATTGTGACCTGTTTGGCACGTCCGTGCCGAACCGCATCTCTAAGAGCACACAAATGACGATCATCATACTGCCTGGC
>ML262760.1:25927-37928 GCA_005239495.1 Nicotiana undulata
TTGCGGCTCAAAGCATTGTCCACCACATTGGCCTTTCCCGGATGATAGAGAATAGTAATATCACAATCCTTCAGCAACTCTAACCACCTCCTCTGCCTCATATTCAACTCCTTTTGCTTAAACAAGTATTGCAAACTCTTATGATCAGTGAATACCTCACACGGTACCCCATACAAATAGTGCCTCCAAATCTTCAAGGCATGAACAATAGCTGCAAGCTCCAAATCATGGACTGGATAGTTCTTCTCATGAATCTTCAACTGACAAGATGCGTAGGCGATAACCTTGCCCTCCTGCATCAATACCGCACCAAGTCCAACCCGTGAAGCATCACAATACATGGTATACGAACCTGAACCTGAGGGCAATACCAACACTGGTGTTGTGGTCAATGTTTTCTTGAGCTTCTGAAGGCTCGCTTCACACTCCTCAGACCATCTGAACTGAACACTCTTCTGCGTCAACTTGGTCATAAGGGCTACTATAGATGAAAAACCCCCCACGAACCGACGATAATAGCCTGTTGGGCCCAAGAAGCTCCAAATCTCTGTGGCTGAGGTGGGCCTAGGCCAATCTCTAACTGCTGAAACTTCCTTCGGGTCCACCTGAATGCCCTCTGCCGATATCACGTGGCCCAAGAATGCCACGGAACTCAACCAAGACTCACACTTAGGAAACTTGGAATACAACTCCCGATCTCTCAGAGTCTGGAGGACGACTCTAAGGTGTTGCTCATGCTCCTCTCGGCTGCGTTAGTATATCAAAATATCATCAATGAAAACAATAACGAACGAGTCCAAATAAGGCCTGAATAACCGATTCATCAACTCCATAAAAGCAGCGGGGGCATTTGTCAACCAAAAACATCACCAAAACTCATAGTGCCCATACGAGTGCGAAAAGCTATCTTACGGACATCAGAATCCCAAATCCTCAGCTGATGATAACTAGATCTCAAGTCAATCTTGGCGAACGCCCTAGCACCCTGAAGCTAATCAAATAAATCGACAATCCTCGGCACTTGACACTTATTCTTAATAGTAATCTTGCTCAATTTTCCGGTAGCCAATACACATCTTCCTTGAGCCATCTTACTTCTTAACAACTCTGGAGCACCCCAAGGAGAAACACTAGGCTATAACGAAGTCTTTACCCAAAAAATCTTGTAACTTCTCCTCCAATACTTTCACAATGCTGATATCGGGATATGATGCCTGAAGACCTCATAATTACCCAAAATAACGTGCCTCATCTAACGCCACCCGGGGCGGGCACCTACCTTGTAAGTTAAGGCTCCATAATTCTAGCACGAATCTAGCAAATTACGCACAAATTGTTAATTAGTTTATTTATTTATTTATTTATTTATATTATTATTACTACTCCTATTTTACACATAATTCTTTTAACAAGCATGACTTCCTACCAGTATTATAGTAAAAGATACAAGCTTAATTCAAAAGCGAGAATTTAATCACTAGATTTTCCATCACAAGGGTTTCATCTTTACATAACTTCCATCGCGGCTCGAGGCCCGGTCTAACTATACCCAATCATGTTAACACGCGTGGATATCGTCCTCAATCCTGAATCACAAGTAATATGCATATCGGGCCCCTCGAAACATTCTATTTCCTTCATTTAAATATTTTTGTTAAGCAAAATTTTAACACGTCATGGTGAACACAGTTATTCCCATAGGATTTCTCAATACAAGTATTCACATAAGTAGATTTTTAGAGTTATGAAGCTCACCCGAGAGTGGAGCATCTTAGAAGAATTTTATTAGATGAGCATAATCGAATTAAGTTCAGAAAATTGCCACTTTATAGTAATTAGAGAATGTTCTTTTAATGAAACCCTTCAATGTAACGACATCATCCATACCATAGAAAATATAACAACGGACTGGGTATCCACCTCTAAGAAGTTAACCTCCACTTCCGACCTTCCGGCTCCTTCTTCACTAAGTGGCCATGTAGTTGAGTTGTAGCTGCAATGGGGCACGTAGCCTGAGTGCTCTGATGAAATATGACCCTCCCAAGCCTAAGGCAATTTCTACCACTAGCCGACACAAAGAATCATCCTGCCCTGAGTCGTCCAAAATTTACAATCATTTTTGAATCCTTTAATGAGTCTGGGGACTCGTCCTTTGGCTATGCGAACCAACGTAGGAGTGTGACGGGTTAACTTATCAAACCTGATGGCATATTTCGGTACCGTCTTATGACCCGACATAGCCGTAACTTCCACGTCGAGTAGCCTTTTGTGGACTTCAAGTTGTTTGAATAAATCCTCTGGTACTGAGGTATAGGGTTACTAAGGAGGTAGACGTACCGAAATTCCCAGCTTTATCTCTTGCAAAAATCCCCGGCCTTATACATTCCAAACCAAAACCGATATGACACGTGGCCTCTCAATCCATTCCTTGACAGTGGGCATCCCCACGTGGCACAAGTCATAGGTCACAATACCTGATAATCCACGATGTTAAACTCCACAGCTCATATAAATCAATCATGTTGCTTTACACTTATTCCCATGGTGTGCAATACCTCATAGAGGCGGTCAAGAAAATCCTGTGGGTCTTCAAAAGATATACCACTGAAATGGAGTGGAACTTGTTTGGTAACTTGTCCAACCTCAATAAACGGACTAGTGCATCCTGCAACCATGGAGTAGCTATAAATCCTTCCGGAATCTGATCTAGTCCACATATACTGACTGAGCTAGAACCTCCGCATCTAGATCCATTTGAGACTGTACAATAAGTGCTGATGTTCGAGCTTTAGACTGCGCTCTGCTTCTGTCTCTTCCCTCGATCGTAGCTGTCATTGGGGCTTCATCTCTTGTCCGGTCGTAGACGCTTCGCATGTTGTCGAGATTAGTGAGAGGACAAGAGTAGGCAAGTTCAATCATCAATGATAGAATAAATTCGCACGATGGAGATGAAGAAATGTGGAGTTATTCCTAACTTTGCAGCCTCTGGGGGATAAATACAGACGTCTCCGTACAGATCCCTTAGACTCTACCAAGTTTGTCCGTGAGTTGTGAGACCTAAGAAACCTAGAGCTCTGATACCAACTTGTCACGACCCGAAATCCCACCTTTCAGACCATGACTGCGTCTAACGTTGAATCCGCTAGACAAGCCAACGTATACTACACATTAATATTTTTAAATCAATTCAATAGTAGTAAAATTAATACCCTTCATATCTTAACTGAAATACCCATCATACTTTATAACTTTAACAGCGGAAATGTAACAATACTCTGAAAATGCGTAATGACATAGTAAAGATAACAGCATCGCATAATCCCAAAACCGGGGTGTCACAACCTCACAGACTATCTAAACTGAGTGCTAAATACAGAGTCTGAAAAGAAATATATAATTGTCTTGAAACTAGGAGAAAAAGTAAGACAATAAGGAATCCAAATGCAGGAGAGACACCAAGGCCCACGAACGCCAGCGGGTATACCTTGAAGCTCTGGGTGGACTGAAGGTGACTCCCTCAATGCGGTCCACTGGGTCCGGATGCGGGATCTGCACAACATTAAGAAGTGCAGTGTAGCATCAGTACAACCGACCGCATGTACTGAGTAAGTGCCGAGCCTAACCTCGGCCAAAGTAGTGACGAGGCTAGACTTAGCAACAATGTACACCTGTCCTATTCTACAACATATAACACAGATAGCAACGCAAGAAGTAAGCAAACAAATTAGGGAAACGGGAGCAGTTAAAGGGACCACAAGTGAGATATGATAGTATATTTATCATAAGAAAGCAGATAAGAAGCAGTTTAACAGAAAATACCAAGTAAAGACAAGTACAAATGCCAGGAATGTAAATAATGGCACGACATCACCCTTCGTGCTTTTACTCTCTTCCTCACTATGCAAAACATGGTATAATCTATGTAAATCATGGCACAACATGTCCCCTCGTGCAATAAATAATAAACGATCAACACGGCATGTCCCCTCGTGTGATAATTAACAACAATCAGCACGGCATGTCCCCTCGTGCAATAAATAATAAACGATCAACACGGCATGTCCTCTCGTGTGATAAATAACAAACAATCAGCACGGCATGCCCCCTCGTGCAATAAATAATAAACGATCAACACGACATGTCCCCTCGTGTGATAAATAACAAATAATCAGCACAACATGTCCCCTCGTGCAATAAATAATAAACGATCAACACGGCATGTCCCCTCGTGTGATAAATAACAAACAATCAGCATGGCATGTCCCCTCGTGAAATAAATAATAAAAAGCAACAATATAATGTGAAAATCAACAATAAGAAGTCTCAAGTGTATGGAAATATTCAATAAAATTCTATCGTCCCGGCAAGGAGAAATCATCAATTAATAACTCAACAAATGCCCGGCAAGGGTCTCAGCTATAACCAATCACTTCAATTGTATACTTTACGCTTGGATTCTCATTCATATCAACACTTCTCAAGCTCAACGACCAATACTTTCAATAAGAATGAATTACCAAGTAGAAACAATTTCATAATATTATAAACATGGAAGAAATACTGCAATTTCTACCAAATAGACTCACGGGCATGCTTGACTCACATTGCATAGGTACTCATCACCTCACCTATGCAATGAACATGATGACCACTTAGCACATAGCAAATAATGCGTATTCCCTCACCAAAGTTAGGCAAGACACTTACCTCGGTCCAAAGTATAGCAATCAACCCTCTAAGACCGTTTTTCCTTTATAATCCGACTCTGAAACAACGATATCTAGGCATAAATAATTCAATAATATCAATAAAAACTCAATAACACAATCCCATGGCCTAGATATTCAATTTCTAGCATTCTTCCAAAAATACCAAAAGTCGACCCTGGGCCCGCTTGGTCCAAACACGAGGTTCGAACCAAAACCTGATCACCCATAACCCCACGAGCTAAAATATGTAATTTGTTTTAAGATCCGACCCCAAATTGAGGTTGAATCACCCAAAATTCCCAAAAACCTAACTCTACCCAAAACCCCTAATTTCTACTTTGATTTCATGTTTTTAGGCCTAGATTCTAGTGATTAGTTGCTGAAATTAAGAGAAAATGATGATAAGAACACTTACCTAGGGAGCTATAGAGGTTGAGGAGCTTGATTCTCGGTTATGGAGGTTTGGGGGAGAAGAAAAGGGTGAAGAATGGCAAAAATTCCGTAATGGGTCTCTTTTGAACTTAATAAAATAACTGGGCAAAATTACCTATGCGATCGCGGAGATAGGCATGCGATCGCATAGAGGAAGGACTGATAAGCTCTTCAATCGCGATTGTATGACTGCGATCGCACAAAAACTCTACTCCACACGTCTGCGATCGCGGGCATGATAGTGCGATCGCACTGCACATTGGACCAGCCCCCCACCCAGACACCTATACCCCTATGCGATCGCGACCCTTGCTATGCGATCGCATAGAAGAACTGACTCTCCCCCTAACACAAGGTTGTGCGATCGCGAGTCTATGTATGTGATCGCTCTGAGTAGACGCCAGATATCAGAAAATCACTCAAAACACCAGATTTTTCAACCTTTTAGCACCCCGACACCTACCCGAAACTCACCCGAGCCCTCGGGGCTCAAAACCAAATACACACACGACTTCAAAATCATCCTACAGACTTATTCAAGTTTTTAAATCACCAAAATATCATCAAAATCAACGAATTAAACCTCAAAACTCATAGAAATTTCTTAAAACTTCATAAAGCTTAATTTTACCAAATTTTGATCTGAAACACGTCATTCCAAGTCCGTTTTACACCAAACTTCACATATAAGTCACATAACATATAATAAACCTGTTCCGGGCTCCGGAACCATAATACGGGCCCGGTAACATGGTGTTCACATAATAATTCATTTTTAGATTCTTTTATTATTTCCAGAAAACAAATTTCTTTAAAAATTCATTTCTCGGGCCTGGGACCTCGGAATTCGATTCAGGGCATACGCCCAAGTCCCATATTTTCCTACGGACCCTCCGGGACCGTCAAATCACGGGTCCGGGTCTGTTTACCAATAATGTTGACCAAAGTCACCTTATTCATTTAATTATCATAAATTTCCATTTTCATCAAATTTCAACATAAGAACTTCCCGGCTACACGCCGGGGCTGCGCATGCATATCGAGGTGAGATTAACGGAGGCTTTCGGGGTCTCAGAACATAGATTTAGCTAGAATTACTTAGGAGTCATCACACTCTCCATCCCTCAACAACCAGCAACGGCGGACCCCTAACCCCTAAAAATACCAAGTTGTCGCCTCCCTCCTCACTCTCTCATCAGTATCTACACACTCTTCTCTCACCCATTGACATCAACACACACACAGAAAGGGAAAGAGGGCTGGAAATATTGAGACAGAGAGAGAGAGAGCTGGAAAAAATAAAATAAAAAGAAGACAAAAACGAAAAAAAACAGAGGGGAACGAGCAACACATGAAGCTCAGGTGTCGCCGGGAATTCCGGTGGCGGTCTGATCGGGAAAATTAATCCAGCGACCATCCACCAGCGTCCTCCCTACTACCACCTTCAACCGGTGAAATCAAGCATCAAAACCAGCCCATCTTCTCCCTTAAAATAGCTTAAACATCACCAAAACCAGCTGGAAATCTCCAGCTCAAAAACACAATAGAAACAACCATTTCCTACCATTGTTTCAGCTTCAAAACATTTCAAACATCATCCACAAATTCACCTTTATAACCTCAGAGAAACAGCCATTAAATCACTGATTTTGTAAAGTCGATTGAGGTTGAAAGTCACAATTTTCCGTTCAAGTTTTCCTGTCCGAGTTCGCGTTTCCTGTTCGAGTATTGTCATTGTTTCAGCGGGTTTTTTTTGTAAGTACTTTTACTCTTTCACTTTGAACAGGAGACCAGTATGCCACATATTTTACTAGTATGCAAAGAAGTTTACTCATCTATTCTGTTTAAGTTGTTTGCACTGTACAAAATACGATGGATCATGGAATTGATGTTTATCTATATTAGCTTAAACTAGGAATTTATTTAGCAATATAAAGATAAATATATGTTAAGTTTGGTGATGTAATACACTTAATAGTTTTGCAGGTGAATTGGTTCAGTAAAAATGTTACTAGTTTAATATTGTGTTCATTAGTAGCTGACTAGCTCGTGATGAGTTGAATGACGCGAAATCAATTTGTCGTGGCTATGGGTACGATTCCCGTGGTGTGGCCACGACACAAAAATCCTATGCGGGTGCCCATTTCATGTGACCCGACCATAACTCCTAACAGTAATAAATTAACATGTTGTGAGTTGCGGTCGCGTTTCACGTGGTGCGATTCACAATGTGTATAAAGTCGTAAGTCAAAGTTCGGGTGAGCATTTCATGTGACCCGGCCATAACTTTGTTTAAGGCTAGAAGTTAAAAATTCATAATAGGATCTAAACATGTAATAAATTAGATAGTTAGGACAATTAATAACTGTTGAGCGACCGTGTTAAAACCACAGAACCCGGGAATGCCTAACACTTTCTCCCGGGTTAACAGAATTCCTTACCCGAATTTATGTGTTTCGCAGACTTTAAAACGGAGTCAAACTTACTCGATTTGGGATGTAAAATAAATCGGTGACTTGGGACACCATGAATTATCCCAAGTGGCGACTCTGATTAAAAAATAATCTCATTTCGATATTGTCACTTTAATTGAAAAAACTCTCTTATACCCTTTAGCGGGAAAAAGGAGGTGTGACAAACTTCATCATTTGATGAAGGGTTGATGGTACTGCCCTCATGCTGTGGATCCACGTCCTTCCCAGCAAAACATTATACCTCATGTCACCTTCAATGACATGAAACTTCGTGTCTTGTATGGTCCCGGCCACATTCACTGGGAGGATGATTTCTCCCTTCATTGTTTCGCCTGCCATTTTGAAGCCATTCAAGACTCGAGATGCAGGTATGATTTGGTCAAGCAGCCTGAGCTTCTCCACGACCCTCGACCTGATTATGTTCGCCGAGCTACCTGGATCCACAAGAACACGTTTTACTTGAAATTTATTTAAAAGAATAGAAATTACCAGTGCATCGTAGTGTGGCTGAGATAAGCCCTCGATGTCTTCCTCATTGAATGTGAGGGTATACTCGGGCATGTAGTCCCGAGTCCACTTCTCTCATGTGATCGACACTTTGGTGCGTTTGAATATGGATCCATGTGGGGCATCGACTCCGCCGATGATCATGTGAATAACATGTTGAGGTTCCTCTAGTTCATTCTTCCTGTTGGCGTCTCTTTCTATGAAATGGTTCTTGGCCCTGTCATTGAGAAATTTCCGAATATGCCCCTCATTGAATAATCGGGCTACCTAATCTCTCAGTTGCCTGCAATCCTCGGTCATGTGCCCATGTGTATCGTGATACTTGCATATTAAGTTGGGATTCCTCTGAGAAGGGTCAGTTTGTATGGGTTTAGGCCATATGGTGTCTCTGAGAAGGGTCTGGACATCTGGTGTCTCGTGATACTTGCATATGGGTTGATGGTACTGCCCTCATGTTGTGGATCCACGGCCTTCCTAGCAAAGCATTATACCTCATGTCACCTTCAATGACATGAAATTTCGTGTCTTGTATGGTCTCGACCATATTCACTGGGAGGATGATTTCTCCCTTCATTGTTTCGCTTGCCATTTTGAAGCCATTCAAGACTCGAGATGCAGGTATGATTTGGTCAAGCAGCCTGAGCTTCTCCACGACCCTCGACCTGATTATGTTCGCCGAGCTACCTGGATCCACAAGAACACGTTTAACTTGAAATTTATTTAAACGGATAGAAATTACCAGTGCATCGTTGTGTGGCTAAGATAAGCCCTCTGTGTATTCCTCATTGAATGTGAGGGTATCCTCGGGCATGTAGTCCCGAGTCCACTTCTCCCATGTGATCGACACTTTGGTGCGTTTGAATATGGGTCCTTGTGGGGCATCGACTCCGCCGATGATCATGTGAATAACATATTTAGGTTCCTCTGGTTCATTCTTCATGTTGGTGTCTCTTTCTCTGAAATGGTTCTTGGCCTTGTCACTGAGAAATTCTTGAAGATTCCCCTCATTGAATAATCGGGCTACCTCATCTCTCAGTTGCCTACAATCCTCGGTCCTGTTCCCATGTGTATCTTGATACTTGCTTATTAAGTTGGGTTCCTCTAAGAAGGGTCAATTTGTATGGGTTTAGGTCATCTGGTGTCTCTAATTTTCCAATGGCCGAGATGATACTTGAGGCATCGACGCTAAAATTATATTATGATAATCAAGGCGCCTCCGCCGGTCCTGAGTGTCTATCGAACCCGGTCTTACTCTTGAATCCCGAGAATTCTGTCCTCGGTATGCTTTTCAATCATTCCGAGGTATGTTGCGCCTCGAGTTGTTCCTTTTCTCTTCGACGTATGGCTGATATCTCTCCTTGTTCGGCCTTGGTTCCCTGTCTGTATCTCTCGAATCTTTTGATGCTCACCTGTTTGGATAAACAAAGCCCGATGGGGCTCCTAGTTGATCATCTTCAACCCTAATCTTCAATTGGTATCTGTTATTCACATCCGCTCAAGTCATGGCGGGATACTCGATCAAATTTTGCTTCAAATGCCTGGATGCTATTGAGTTTTGCTCATTTAGCCCCTGAGTGAAAGCTTGAACCACCCAGTCATCGGAGACTGGTGGTAACTCTATTTGTTCCAACTGGAACCGGGATACAAATTCCCTTAACATCTCGTTGTCCCTTTGTTTAATTTTGAACACGTGTGACTTCCTTGTTGCAACCTTTATAGCACCAGCATGTGCCTTTACAAATGAATCTTCCAACATGGAAAACGAATCGATAGAGTTCGGGGGCAGGTTATGGTACCAAATCATGGCCCATTTGGACAAAGTTTCCCCATATTTCTTCAGTAGAACAGACTCGATCTCGTCGTCCTCCAAATCGTTTCCCTTTATACCACAAGTATATGTAGTGATGTGCTCGTTGGGATCGGTGGTCCCGTTGTATTTGAGTATGTCAGGCATGCAAAATTTCTTCAAAATAGGATTTTGGGGCTGCACTCGGGGGGGGGGGGGGGGGGGGGGGGAGGTTTTTGCACAAACTTTTTAGAATCAAGTCCTTTCAAAATCGGAGGTGCTCCCGGTATCCGATTGACCCTCGAGTTGTACGTTTCTACCTTTTGTCATTGTCCTCGATCCTTTTCTCCCCTGACTCAATCCTCTAAGTGAGTTCTTCGAGCATTCTCATGATTGTGGGGTCAGCTCCTGATCCATTATTGCTCGACCTCTCCGAGACTGGTTCAGCACGATAAGTGGCTTCTGGCCCCACTACGCTCAGAGTCTTTTGCTAACTTTGCAACTGAGCGATAGCAATCTGTTGTGCTTGTAATATTTCGAAAATCACTTGAAGGCTAACTTTCCCATCTCCTCGACCCTGTACTCTTTGACCACCGGGTTGAACTTCTCCGCGTACGCTTCCTCCGATGTCAGTACCCAAGTCGACATTTAAAGTGATGTGTGAACCAACATCGACCGGGTTAGGAGCTGGTGCTACCCCAGGGTTGAGCGGTGGCATACCGGCCCCTGAAGCTGTTGCATTTTCATTTTCCCGGTGGAATTCGAGGCCGTCATTACCATGCATTGGTGTGTTTGTTGAGTTCGACATGTTTTGGCCTAAAATCAAAGAATTTTTGACAAGAAAAAGTGTGAAGAATAACATGTGTTATCAGAAAATTAGCACTGAAACAATCACTATTATCTTTAGCCCCACAGTGGGCGCCAAACTGGTTACCTCGAAAATACAAGTAACAATTAAATTTGATTTGTGGTTTTAAAGATATGTGATCTAGTTCAATACTAATTAATAAACAAGTAATATAGAGTATAAATGAATGAAATCGATGAACCAAACCCGTGTTACTTGGGCGATATAGACCTCGAGTCTGATGAGCTAGAGGTGGGTCGAGGATGGTAAACAAGAACAATAAAGTTAGAGAATGATTATGAAGAACAGTGAACGAGAATGTAAGATAGTATATTCTTTTCCAATGCTTAGATAATCCTTACAAATGATTGAGGTCCCCTTTATATAAAAGGGGAAACCCAAATAAGGTACATTTCTATTTACAGTAAAGAATCCTATTGGTATAGCTGTATAACCACCTAGTACAGATTCGTACAAATCTATCCCGAAATTTACGCCTTGGTCTTTGTGCCTGAGAAATTTCCGCTCATTCTGGTGTATGTTCGAAATGGTGCTACCTCGAGGTAGACCATGTTCAGTCCTCGATTTGCTCCCCGAAGTGTACACTTTCCAGCCAGACTTGATCCCTACTTCGAGTTGCCCAAACTCGAGCTTGGGGTAACAATTAGGACTCAGAAATCGGACTCCTGATTTCGACGTATACAGTTTTCATCTTTTGTCTTTTCATTAGTGATAGAAGTATCCAGCCTAGTGCTTTATAGAGATTGAATATACTGGTTGCAGGTGATTAAGGTGGAAAATGGTCACGTAATAATGTGGAGGTATTCTACCTATATGTTGAGGATATACTTTAATTTATGTGGGCTGAAGAAAGGCAACTATTAAACCAGAGGGTTTTATATTACTGGTTTTCGAGCCAATGTTGGGACTCCACATTAATATGTCAAGGAACAACTATTTGTTCACGGCAGTTACTTCGGGGTGCTACTACACTCTACTTTGGTCTGCATTTGGGAGCAAAATTCAGGACAGTGTTGTGACCATAACAAGAGTCTCTTTACATATGGTTGGGTTTTTAATGTTACATGCTTGTGATTAAGGAATAGACAGAATATGATTGGACCGGGTGCCAGATTTGTATATGCTTTGTTTCTTTGCCCTCTAAAGAGGGGATCCCCCCCCCCCCCCCCCCCCCCCCCCCAAAAAGAAAAAAAAACAAAAAAAAGAAATTTTTTTTTTTTAATAA
>ML262762.1:0-70412 GCA_005239495.1 Nicotiana undulata
TAAAATCAAGGAGGAAATTCTTTCACAAAGGAAAAATTAAGTTATGGAAGTTTTTCGTGCTAATGAAGAAAAAAAGACGACTATTTATACCTAATGGCGACCGTCGAAACTTGGAAAGGTAATGATGGAAAGTCATAATTAAAGGTGTCACTTCGGGACTGATGCAGCCGCAAAAAGCCCTAAAAGGCGCCGGTTCGTTTCAGAACCAATCAAAAACGAACATGTGGAAGAAGCATTAAATGGAAGTGATGTACGACTAATGCGCCCATAAAAGAATACAAGGTTTCGAGGTAAAGCGGCGGAAAAATATTCCCGCCATAAATGAGTATCCACTTACCAAGTATTATACGCTCAATACATGGCAAGTGGGGGGACTATCTGTATTGGTAAAAAATATAGACTCATACGTGTACAAATTTTGGATGACTCAGCCAGCCAGGTGGACCAAATAAAATATCACACGTGGACACGGGATAAAAAGGTACGGTCAATACAAGGAATTAGCCGCGGAAAGATCATCAAAGAAGAAGAGACACGGTCACAACGAATCCGGACGCAATAATAGGCTGATTCGAAGATCAGTAATTAATGCATTGTACGTTATGTAACTCCTAAAATAATAGTTACTATTCATCATTGTAACACCTCATAAATGTAATAATTAAGCATTAAATAGGCTATCATGACAGAAATACAAACGTTGTACTAGGAGAACATCCCTATAAAAGGGATAAAAATGTAACAAACAGGATCATCTGATTTCGGGGGCAATAAGTTATTTTATTCTTTGCATATTGCTCTCAAAATTATTGCTACTTATTCTTTATTTTACTAATTCGATTATCAGTAACCCGAGTTTATCCTAAATTAAGCTTTAGTCATAAGAATTTATTTTTTGGTTAAACAATGGCATAATAGTAACTACGCACGGACTCTCGTCACTTCGTGCGCACGTAGCCCCCCAAAACAATTACACATAGCATTTAAATAACCTAATGGGACAATTCCCTCTTACAAGGTTAGAAAGGAGACTCACCTCGTGTCGAATCTACCTCTCAGACCAAGAATGCGCCCAAAAATCCGAACTCTACACCCGAGGACTTGTAGCTAGCCAAATGTTATACAATTATTTCAATTCATGCTCAACGTATGGAAATTATCCTATTCATTCAATAAATTCAACATTCTTGAAGAATTCCCAAAATTCAACCCCAGACCCGCACGCTCGAATTCTAAAAATTCGTGAAGGAATCACTCACTCATAGCCTAAGGATCGTTAATATGTGATTTCTACTTGAATTCATAGCAATTAATTGTGAAATTCATCAAATTCCTCAAGAACCCTAAGTTACTACCCGAATATTGATTTTCCACCAATTTAGTAGTTAACTTAACTAGTAATTCATGTATTAAACTAGTATTAGTGTTGGATTGGTCATGGAATCTCTTCTCCAAGCTCCCAAATCTTTAATGGAGGTGAGAAGTGTAGGAAATGGATAAAATCCCATGTTTTAAAGAAACACACGGCCTAAGCTTACAGTGATTCCGCACATGCGGTCTCGCGCCGGCGAGCAAAAGCTCGCACCTGCGGAACTGGACGGGGAAGGCTGGGCTCGCACCTGCGGAGAGGATACCGCACCTGCGGCTCCTCTCATGCGGAACTTGGTCCGCACCTGCGAGAAATGGCCTAGCCACTAGTTTCTGCACCTGCGAGGATGGGACCGCAAGAGCGGTCCCGCACCTGCGATCACATCAGATCAGGTACACCAGTAGATGCATCAGCTGGTGTTTAGTCTCGTTTGGTGCCCGAGATACACCTGGGCTCACCCGAGCCCCCATCCAAATATAGCAATAAGTCCCGAATAATAATACAGACTCACTCAAGCCTTCAGAACACTCAAAACAACGCTAAAACTAAAAATCACACCCCAAAACCCCTAGAATAATAACTTAAGAATTTCAAGTTCTTGATTTCTACAACAATGCGCCGGACCGACCTATACTACTCGGAATGACACCAAATTTTGCAGGTAGGTTATAAATGACATAACGGAGCTATTCCCGTCAGAGTTCTGTTCGGACCTCAATAACAAACAATCACGTTCCAAACCAAATTTCAAACTTAAGGAAATTCATTTTTCTATATTGGGCGCCGAAATGCTCCCGGGTCATCAAAAACCCGTTCCGAACATACGCCCAAGTTCGAAATCATCATACAAAGCTACTGGAATTGTCGGAACTCGATTCTGAGGTCGTTTGCTCAAAGTGTTGACCGAAGTCAAACTTGGTCAAAAAGGCTAACCTTAAGGAACCAAGTGTTCCTGTAGCACTCTAAACACTTCCAAATCCCAAACCACCCGTCCTCGCAAGTCGTAAATCACAAGAAGACGCTCTGGGAAGTATCACTTAGGGGAACGGGGCCCTAATACGCAAAACGACCGGTCGGGTTGTTACACTCTCCTCCTCTTCAACAAACGTTCGTCCTCGAACGGGTCTAGAATCATACCTGAAGTGTCGAATAGGTGTGGATATCTGCTCCGCATGTCCTCCTCGGACTCCCAAGTCGCCTTCTCAACTGGTTGGCCTCTCCATTGGACCTTCACGGTAGAATCTCAGATGGCGGTCATGTCTATCAATAGTAGCAACTGGTTCCTCCTAGTAGCCCAACTTCTCATCCAACTGAATAGTGTTAAAATCAACCACGTCAGAAAAGTTGGCGTGATATCTCCGGAGCATGGATACATGAAACACCGGATGAACTCCTGATAACCTAGGAGGTAACGCAAGCTCATAAGCAACCTCTCCGACTCGCCTCAATACCTCGAAAGGACCTATTAATCTTGGGCTCAGCTTGCCCTTCTTCCCGAATATCATAATGCCCTTCATCGGCGAAACCTTCAGCATAACCTTATCTCCCTCCATAAATGTTACATCACACGCCCTCCGATCTGCGTAACTCTTCTATTTAGACTGAGCTGTACGGAGCCTCTCCTGAATTAACTTCACCCTCTCCAAAGCATCTCTCACCAGATCCGTGCCATATAACTTAGCCTCGCCAGGGTCAAACCACCCGATAGGAGAACGACATCGCCGACCATACAAAGCCTCGAATGGAGCCATCTCGATGCTGAACTGATAACTATTATTGTACACAAACTCAGCCAAAGGCAAGAACTGGTCCCACTGACCTCCAAAGTCAATCACACAAGCCCTGAGCATGTCCTCTAATATCTGAACTGTAAGCTCCGACTGGCCATCAGTCTGAGGGTGAAATGCTGAGTTGAGATCTATTTGAGTGCCCATCTCACTATGCAATTCTCTCCAGAAGTGCGAGGTGAATTGAGGACCTCGATCTGATATAATGGACACCGGCACACCATGCAACCGGACTATCTCCCGAATGTAGATCTGGGCTAGCCTCTCATAAGTGTAAGTAGTAGCCACATGAATGAAATGTGCCGATTTGGTCAATCTATCCACAATGACCCAAACCGCGTCAACCTTCCGCAAAGTCCAAAGAAACCCAACCACCAAGTCCATAATGATGCGCTCCCAATTCCACTCAGGAATGGGAATCTGCTGAAGTAGGCCTCCTAGCCGCTGATGCTCGTACTTAACCTGCTGACAATTAAGACACCTAGCCACACACTCCACAATGTCTTTCTTCATCTGTCTCCACCAGAAATGCTGCTTCAAATCACGATACATCTTTGTCGCACCTGGATGAACAGAATACCGAGAACTGTGCGCCTCCACTAGAATCCTCTCCCTCAGGACATCAACACTAGGAACACACAAACGGCCCTGGAGTCTCAGAACACCATCCTCGCCCATAATAACCTCCTTGGCCCTTCCCTGGACCATTGTCTCCCGAAGCTCTGCTAAGCACAGATCATCAAACTGCCGAGCCTTAATCTCTCCCAGTAACGAAGACTGAGCATCAACATGTGCAAGAACTCGACGAGGCTCCGAAAGATCTAATCTCATCAGGCGATTAGCCAAGGACTGAATGTCCAAGGCTAGAAGTCTCTCCTATGCTGCAATGTAGGCCAAGCTACCCATACTCTCTGCCTTTCTGCTCAAGGCATCCACTACCACATTTGCCTTGCCCGGATGATAAAGAATGGTTATATCATAATCCTTCAACAACTCGAGCTACCTGCGCTACCTCAAATTAAGATCCCTCTGCTTGAATAAGTGCTACAAACTACGGTGGTTCGTATAAACCTCACAAGACACCCCATACAAGTAGTGCCTCCAAATCTTTAGAGCATGAACAATCGCCGCCAACTCTAAGTCGTGCACATGGTAAGTCTTCTCATGGACCTTCAGTTGGCGTGAAGCATAAGCAATAACTCTCCCGTCCTGCATCAACACACATCCCAACCCAACGCGTGAAGTGTCGCAATACACAGTATACATCCCAGAATCGGAAGGCAATATCAGAACTGGTGATGAGGTCAATGTTGACTTGAGCTTCTGGAAGCTCGCCTCACACTCGTCGGACCATCAAAACGGGGCATTCTTCTGAGTCAATCTAGTCAATGGGGCTGCAATATAAGAGATAAATCGGCGATAATAGCCTGTTAGGCCCAAAAAGCTCCTGATCTCTGTAGCGGAAGTAGGACGCGGCCAACTCTGAACTGCCTCAATCTTCTGAGGATCAACCTTGATACCCTCTCCGGATACCACATGCCCCAAGAATGCCACGAAATCTAACCAGAACTAACACTTGGAGGACTTAGCATATAGTTTCTGCTCCCGCAAGGTCTGGAGAACAACTCTCAAATGCTGCTCATGCTCACCCAGGCTCCGTGAGTAAATCAAGATGTCATCAATGAAGACAATGACGAAGGAATTAATGTATGGCATCGATACCCTATTCATCAAGTCCCTGAATGCTGCTGGGTCATTAGTCAAGCCAGAGGACATCACCAAGAACTCATAATGACCATATCTGGTACGAAATGCAGTATTTGGGACATTTGAAGCCCGAATTTTCAATTGATGATAACCCGATCTCAAATCAATCTTAGAAAACACACGAGCACCCTGCAGCTGGTCAAACAAATCATTGATGCACAGCAGAGGATACTTGTTCTTAATGGTAACCTTATTCAACTTGCGATAGTCAATACACATCCGCATAGACCCGTCCTTCTTCTTCACAAATAGGACTGGAGTACCCCATGGCGATACACTCGGCCTGATGAACCCCTTAGCCAACAACTCCTCAAGCTGCTCCTTCAACTCCTCAGGAGCCATACGGTACGGGGGAATGGAAATAGGCTGAGTGTCTGGAGCTAAATCGATGCAGAAATCAATATCTCGATCTTGTGGCATGCCTGGAAGGTCTGAAGGAAATACATCGGCAAACTCTTGAACAACTGGCACTGAATCAATAGTCGAGGACTCAGCGGTGGTGTCCCGCACATAAGCAATATAGGACAGACACCCCTTCTCAACCATATGTTGAGCCTTCATGAAGGAAATAACCCGGCTGGATGCACTAACTGAAGAACCCCTCCACTCCAGCTTAGGTGACTCAGGAATTGCTAAAGTAACTGTCTTGGCATGTCAATCCAGCACGGCATGATAAGGAGATATCCAATCCATGCCTAGAATAACCTCAAAATCAACCATGTCGAGCAATAAAAGGTCTGCTCTGGTCTCGAACCCACAAAAGGTAATCACACAAGATCGATAGACCTGGTCTACCACCACAGAATCGCCCACAGGAGTGGACACATATATGGGAACGCAAAGACTCACGAGGGACATCCTGAAAATTCCCAAATAGGGCTGAAACATATGAATAAGTGGATCCTAGATCAAATAATACCTATGATCATGGCGTCTGAGGCCACTGCATCTGATCTGGTCGGAATGGCATAATATCTAGTTGTAGCACCTGAAGACTGACCTCCCCTAGAGTGAACATGAGCTGACTGGCCTCCCCCTGACTGGCCCCCCTCTGGGACGACCCCTGCCGACATGTCATCCACCTCTAGGTGGCCGCACAGCTGGTGCTGAACCCATAGGCTGATAACCCTGCTGCACTGCCTTGCCCCGAAACTTGGGACAAGTCCTCATCACATGGCCTGACTCCCCACACTCATAACATCTCACAAGTGGCATAGCCTGCTGTCCTAAAGAAGAAGAATCCTGAATGGCTGGAGAGAGATGTGACCCTCTAGCATAGCACTGAAGTAAGAACTGGAGGATCTCTTGTAAGTGGAATAACCACCGGGTGAACTCTGAATAGTTGGAGGGCAGTAGGAATGCTCTGGCATGGCGCTGAACTGAGGCCTCACTGAAACACCTCGAGGAGGTGGTGGAGGTGCTGAATATGAAGGCCTGCTAGGCTGACCACCCCCAAACTGACCTCTGCTCCTAACTGGGGCATCCCTAAAATCTCCGGAGAACCTAGCCCTCTTGTGCTACTGACCCTGCTCCTCGACCGATAACCCTCGATCCTACGAGCAATCTCTACCACGCGCTGGTAAGAAGTACCCATCTCCATGTCTCGGGCCTTCGTTGCTCTAATAACTGGGTGCAACCCTACAAAAAATATCCACACTCTCCCAGTATTAGTGGGTTGTATCATATGTGCATGGCGCGACAACTCTAAATATTTGGCCTCATAATCTGTCACTGACATCTGCCCCTGCTCTAGCTGCTTAAACTGACGTCGTAACTCTTCCCCTCTTAGAGGGTGGGATATATCTATCCATGAACATTTGCGTGAACTGCTCCCAAGTGATAGGAGGAGAATCTGTTGTCCTACTGAGAATATAGGACTGCCACCACCTGCGAGCTCTACCCTCCAACTGAAATGTGGTGAAATTCACTCCGTGGGACGCTAGGATCCATATGTTGTGCAGTCTGTCCATGCACCTGTCAATGAAGTCCTGGGCATCCTCGCCTCGCTCACCCCCGAAGACTGGAGGGCGCAATCGAGTCCATCTGTCCAACATCTTCTGTTGATCGCCATCCGCAGCTGGTCTAGGCTCAGGTGCTGCTGCTACAGGCTGGACCCCACCCACGAGCAGTGTACCCGGTGTATGGTGTACTGTTGCTGCCTGTCCTGCGGCCTGGGTGGTAGGGGTCTAGACTCCCCCTCCCACCTGTGAAGTGGAAGGATCTGCTGGAAGTAAACCAGCCTGGGACATGGTGTCCATGAATCTCATCATATGGCCCATAACCTCCTGGAAGCCTTGCGCCGTCATGAAGTCCACTAGAGTAGGATCTACTTGAGGCACCTTGTCCTGCTCCTCTATAATAGGGTCCTCTGGTGGAGCAACTAGAATAACTCTGGGACGCCACCATTCCCTCCCTCGGGCCGGTTCCCTCCCCCGGCCCCTGCCACGGCCTCTGACGGCGGGGGTAGCGGCATCTCTCGGGTCAGGAACATCAGAAGCACGCGTCCTTGTTGATACCCAATTTTTCCTCTAAATTATTTTCAAACTTGCATATATTCCTTCAAAATCACTCTTTATGGTAATTATTATTTTTCCATAATTTTCCGTATTTTTATCAAATTATTTCCTGTTTATTTAATATTTTATGTTCCATAATTAGTCATAATTATGCATAAATAATGTTATAAATGATTTCAAGACATTTTGTTACTCAATATATTATTCATATCCTATTTTAATTACCTTAGGATTTAATTATTTCATAAATTAGCCAATATTGACATTATTTAGTTAATTTCAGCAATTTTTAAAATAATAGCACAAATATGCCTTTATACCATTTTTAAATCAATAACTAATCATTTTTATATTTTTTATATAGTAGTTAATTATCCTAATTTCATTTATTTGGTTTTAATTTTGTTTTACACAATTATCAGCTATTTAATTAATTAATTATCCTATTTAAGTTGGGTATTTAACATTTGGCCTATTCTTATTTTAAATTCTAGCCACTTCCAACCCAACCCCACCTGATCTTAACCAGCCCAATCGACCCAGCCCAGCTAAATAATCCTACCCGTCCCAACCCCCGTGTTGATCTGAACCGTTGATCACACAAGATCAACGGTCCAGACTCAACTTTCCTTAATTAATTCAAATCACCCCCCAACCGACCCCTCACTCTTCACCTACCACTCATCTCTCTAACTCTCGTCTCTCTCTCTCTCTCTCTCTCTATTCTCTAGAGACTTCCGTCACTTCGTCTCCGATGGAGCTCCACCTCTTTCCTCTGGACGTCTCCGGCTACCATCCTTTCAACCATGAGCCTCCAGGAGTCTCCCTCATCTAGCTTATCTTCTCTCTGAGACCCTCGAGGGCCTGGGCCATGCTGACTCACACCTAGGGTTCCTGCTTTGGTTGTTCTTGGTCTTTCCGGTGGGGTTTGAGTAAAGCCACACCATATCCGTTATGACCTTTGAGTTTTACAGCAGGTTTTTTGGTTCTACTCGATTCTCTTTTGAGACCCTAATTTTTGCCTAAATCTCTCATATCTAGGTTTCTTTAACGATTAAATTCATTTCTCTTTGTGTTTTACACTGTCCTTGACTCGAGCTTTAAGAATCATTAGTTTTAAACGGTTATACTTCCTTTTCAAAATAAGCGTTTTTCTCAGAACCTTTTTATGTCCGTTTAAAACTAAGTTTCTCTTTGAGTTTAAGTCTGTTCTTTGCATATCATGACTGTTTCTGTACTTTTTGTTGTTTTTTAATTCGCCTATGTCAAAACCCTAATTGTTATGATTTTTCTGTCTAGGTTCTTCGTATTGACCTGATTATTTGATTCCTATTATGACTCTGTGATTGTTATATTTTGAACAAGCTTGATAAAGACTAACCTACTTGTGTTACCTATATGTGATTGTTTATTTGGACCTATGCATCTCTGAACTTGTCTGTTTCTATGACTATTAGCCTCTCTATATATGTGTTGAAACATAGAGCATGAATCTCTCTTGATTGACTCTAATTTCCTTATTGAATGATCTGATTGAGAATATGTCTTTCAAAACCCTAGAACTCTACCTGTTTGTTTAAACTGATTGATTCACTTACCTTGTTTACTAAGACGCTCCATTTACTAGTATCACTTCCTTAATTATGGTTTTCTGAGTTGAGTCTTAATTGATTTCCCTATACTTAATGAACTTGGACTCTTTCCTTATTTAATCCTATACTTACCTTTTATTTACCTTATTTGCTGCTGGTTTTACCATTTGAATTCTGAAATCCCTTGACTTAAGGGAACAATTGCCCTGATTTCCTGACTAATTGATTTCGAATCTCTGATTACCATGCTGTTGTAATTCCTGCCTTATTACTACTTGTCTTTCAACTATAAAAGCTCTAGCAATTTATTAACAGACACACAAACAATTGTGGTTCAAAATCTCTCTCTGTCACTCTAAAACTCTCTGCTCTATTACTTTGGTGTTACTTGCTATTGTTTAGTGTTAGCCGGCTACGAGTCGAGGCTAACTGTTGTGCTGTCTCCCTCTCTTACTCATTCTCTGTTCATTATCTTTTCACTGGTATGTCCTGATTTCGATTCAAGCCTTCAAAACAACATGATTTTATTGTTACTACAAAACGTCTTATTCTTAGTTTATTTTTACCTATGGTTTTGTTGTTCGACTTGTAACTAGTATATCTATTTCCATGACTATCACATGTCCCTGAATGAGTATCTTTCATAGATGCAGCATCTTTGTGTCCCCCTTAGTTTCTACTTCAATGCTCCCCAACAATAATCTCTGTGTGATAATGCATCCTATACTTCGGTAATTGATTTTGAAATGTCTAGCATACATTGGACCTTTGAACTCCTGGGACATCCCTGATTCTAAATTCGTGTGTGATCCTGACCCCTATATTCTCATGCTTGCATGCTTCGTATCTGTTCCCAATCCCCCACTTCCTTGCGTGTGGTTCAACTCTGTTCTGAATATGTTATTGTTCTGGTTGCTTTACTATTTTCAAATTGTTCTTACTACTACTTTTCAAATTCGTCTTTCCTGTTTAAACCATTTTTCTCACTCAATCTTTGTCAAAACTCTTTTAAATTTATCCATGGCACTTCACTTTACTCCTAGACTTTTAAGTTCCACCCCCTCAGTGTGAGCATTTCTTAGGGAACCTTTCGAGTTCCCTCTGAACTTTGACACACTGAGGCTGGTATTTCCACACTGCACATGCTTAGGTCTTGGAAACTATGTCTGGGTGTGAGCATTGCCCGGGAAACTACGAGGACCTTAGGGACTATGAAAGGCTATGGAAATTCGAAAGCATTGAGGATTGTATGGTTTGGGCCTAAATGAAGGCTCCCTAAAGAAATAACTTCTTATTTTTCTTTTGGTTATGTAATTCATTATTCCTGGCCTGTAATAACTTGTAAATATATATTTGGGGTTGGATAGTGGAAAATGGGGTGGGATTATGCATGCTTAGTATAATTACGGGTAGAGAACATGCCTATAGGGTTTATTTTATCTATGTGTGCAGTAGTAACATGTTTAGGAATACTTGCCATGCATGCATTAGATACAATGCTTTAGGTCTATTTTCTCATCATACTCATCATGTTCCTAGTAAAAGGCTGTTATAATTGCTGCATCATCCCTACTCATGTCCACTTAGAAATCATGTTCGTAGTTAAAATAACTATAAAATGGTTGTTATAATATTACTGCCTCTGCATTTGCACAATTACTCCATTTAGAGATCCTGTTTAGGTTAAGAAATAACATTAAGTGTCAATATTTACATTAGAGACAATGCTACCTTAGGGCTTCCATTATCAGCATGTTCATGCTATCTATGCCAAATTCATGTGTTTAAAACAAACTGCATTGAACGCTTAGAAATCATGTACTAGGTCCTGCACTTAATCAAAATTATGCTTTTGTATGTTCTGTCTCGAGTCAAAAGGATGCGTTAATAAGTAAACTCCACCCTAAAAAATAATAGATTCTTATTTCTGAAAACGTTTTGTACATTTAGAAAAGCATGCATAGGTTTGCATCATTCTACACCCTGTATGTATTTAAATATCGTGTTTTGTAGGGAACTGCATCCACATTATTTAATCACCTCTAAGTCTAAAACAGATTCACTCTGTCTATTCACTATTTCCTGCAGTATTTCCACACACCTAGGCAAGCCTTAGGTATCAACATTTGTAAAACTGAAAATTGTTTTCCTCTATGCATAACTTAGCTAATGGCAGTTTAAAACTGACTAGGTTATTTCTTCTGCTGATGCTGTATTCTCACCTAGACATCCTGCCTTAGGTTCTGAAATTCAAGACCTCTTTGTGTTTGAATCGTGCTAATTATGTGTATTAACTTGTGGAGGAATTCATGAGCCCCCCATATTTGCCTCTATGTGCTCCCTATATTTACAGTCCTAACTGTTTTATTTGTCGTTTAGATTTTTGTCCTTTAAACCTAAGGTTTCAACCTAGTACCTACCTTGTAGGAATAGTAGTCCTAAACATCCTCCGGGACTGATATGACGGGACGAGTAATAGCACGCAATAAGCTTCGTGACCAACACATGCGTTTTAAATACCTTTGCGGGGTGGGGAGGGTAGAATATGGATATAATGACCGGTGCGCCATTACCACATGTAGCTCTGCCTATCGGGTATTGAATTGATGTGATCTATATTACTTGGTTGTCGTGTCCTAGCCTCGTCACTACTTCGCCGAGGTTAGGCTCGACATTTACTCGGTAAATGGGGTCGGTTGTACTGATGCTACACTCCGCACATTTTTGTTGTGCAGATCCCAGTACAGGACTCTACGGACATTAGAGTGAGGAGGCTGCCTTCAGTCCACGTGGAGACACCGAGGTAGTCCTGTTGGTGTCTGCATGCCTTGGCGTCCCCTCCTACTTCTTTTGTATTTTTTTCTAGTTATTGTTGATACCCAATTTTTCCTCAAATTATTTTTCAAACTGGTATATAAGCTTTCAAAATCACTCTTTGCAATAATGAGTATTTTTTCTAATTTTTCCACATTTTATCTAAATTATTTCCCTATTTATTTAATATTATATATTTTTATAATTCACAAATTGTACTCTAAAATAATTTCAAAATATTTTCCAGTTCAGTATGTCATTTATAATCACTTTTTACGTATTAAAATCCAATTATTTTGTAAATTGGCCAATTAGGTCTTATTTAATTTCAATTACGATAATTGTGCAACTATAGCCCAATTGAACATTGTGTATTATTTTAATTCGAAACTTATGCATGTTTTACACGTAATATTATTTAATTACTGCAATTTCATCTATTTAAACTCAATTTCATTTTTTGTACAATTATTGGTTGTTTATTTAATTACTTAGCTATTTTTTGGGGTATTTAATAACTAGCCACATTTCATTTAACTTCTAGCCTGATTTGAAATCCCAACCCACCCAATTAATTAACCCAATTCCTACCCAAACCAAACCCCATTAAATACCCGGCCCACCTAGGATTCAATCTCGACCGTTGATCAAATTTGATCAACGGTCCAGATGTAACCTTCCTAAATTAAACTCACCTAACCCTTCTCCCTCCGTCTCATTTCCCTTTGAGACGGTTCATCTCTCTATCTCTCTATCTCTCTCTACAACTCTCTTGAAGTCTCCTTGACTTCGTCTTCTCCGATGATCTCCGGTCGCCTTCTCCGGTGGATTTTCACCGGGAACTTGAATTCCCTATCATCTCCTGGTCACCTACTTGCCTCTCACCTGCTCAGTGATACCCTGAGTTCTTCCGACGATCCTGGAGCGGTCCACTCACCTCCTTTGAGCCTCTTGCCACTGTCCGGCCAACCCCCGACCATTTGAGTAAGTTCATAGTTTCTCCGGCCTAAATCAAGGCCATTCATGAGGTTTTCCCTCTTTTCTGGGTTCCACGAAATCCTAAATTTCTATATCTTGATCTTTCTTAAAGATCTGTTCTATATCTGCAACATTATGAGGTTTATCTATGATTTTCTCCAGAAAATTTCATCTTTTAAACAATTTCAAAACTAGGGTTTCTCGACCCTGTTCTCAAAACAGTTTTCCTTTCAATTTTTGATCTTTTTATCATCTCTACTGTGTTTTAAACAAACATCTTTTGATTTCATGTTGCCTTGACTGTTATGTTGAAACCCTAGTTTTGGGGTTAATCTTTATTCTGTGTATCCATTTTTCACTCGACTATGTGTATTCGTGTGTTCTTGTTTAATTTAGTGCTATAACCTTTTCTTGCTGATTATCTCTTTGTGTTACTGCTATTTAAATGTTTAATTATTGATTTACCTTATTGATTGTTCACCTATTGATTTTATACTGCCTTTTCCCGGGCTTCTGATGTCTCCTTGGATACATGATTATGTATTCCCTTTGTAATCCTGTACTAATTTTGGATTCTTTCCATACTTATGTGATGCTTTCTTTGAATAACTGATTATGTATGTCCTTTGTAATTCTGTACCAAATTTTGAGTGATTTCCTTACTCATATATACTTTCCTTAACTATTTTGGATTCACTGTGATTGCAATTGAATCCGAGATTCTTTCAGTCGATTTTCAAACTAATACCCTAATTTACTTTATAAATGTAATGTTACTTCAACTTTCCTTAATTATATACTATGTACTTGTCTTTATTTATGTATTATGTGATTTCCTTGTCTCTAATTAAACAAAATCAGTCTTATAAGTTGATTTCCTTTCCTTACTGCACCATTTGAACTTCACTCCTTAATTGAAGGAGTCCAGTATTTTAATTGATACTAATTGGTTGTATTTCCATAATTGTGCACCCTTTACCTATATGACTACTCGTTTTATTAAACTATATATATACCATGTCTTCTCTCTTTATAGACACACACTGAACACACTCTCTTGATCACCCAAGCACACACATACATCTACACTACTCTCTTGTGCTCTTTCTTGCTGTATCTCTTTGGATCCATTTGCTGCTATTTATTCTTGCCTATTATTAGCCGGCTATAAGCCAAGGCTAATAGTGTTATCACTTTTCTCTCTTCTGCTTTGCTCTCTCTTAACACTGGTATGTTCTAGTTAAGTTTACCAAATCCTAAACAATATGTTTCAATTTTGGTTAATATTCTTGTTGTTTCTTCTGTGCTTTTACTTATGGTTCTATTGCCTACCATGTAACTAGCATGCCTACTCTCTTTCTATGATATCTCTTCTTCTTCTAGCCTAGCATGAATCCTGTCTTTCTCTCTATGATTCATTATGGCCTATGTGATCTTTTACTGCTTTATTCTGCCTACCTAGTATCTATTTGTGTATGTCTCTTTATCTCTTGCCTGGCTTCTAATGCACCTATAACACTTAGTATTCTCAGACTTGTATCTATAATATATTGGCATATCATAATTTGTGGAAATCTGTAACTTTGTGCTAAGGATTAATTACTGCAAAGATGCTGCTATCATTACTTGTCCCAATCTCTTTCCCTATTTGTGTTTGCTTTTTCTTGAATTCTGCTGAGTTATGACCCTTCTACTACTTCCTTTTCAAACTAATTTTACAATAAAAGATCTTTATACTATTCTTTAAAGTCCTGTTATTTCAAAACTCGTTTTCAAAACTTAACTCTTTTTGACTACTCCTTCCTGCATTTCACACTACTCTTAGACCTTTAGGTTCCACCCCCTCAGTGTGAGCATTGCCTAGGGACCTTGAGTTCCCTCTGAACTTTGACACACAGAGGCAGGTAATTCTACACTACACCTATCTCAACTCTGGTAAGTGCTGAGTGCTAGTATTGGCCAGGGCCCTAACAAAGACCTTTGGGAGCTTTGCCGCACCCAGGCTGTGTAAGGCTGTGAGGCTCAAAAGGGGTGAGGCTGGAAGGTTGGGCCTGTTTGAAGGCTCTCTATAGAATAACTTCTTATTTTTCTCTTTGCAATTCCTGTAATTCATTTGCTATGGCCTGTAATAATTTGTAAATAAACTATTGGGGCTGGATAGTGAATATGGGAGGGAATTATGCATGTTTAGTGTAGTATGGGTAGAAATCATGACTTATGCTTTATTTTCTCTGTGCACAATAGTATCATGCCTAGGACATGCATACCATACATTAAAAATCATGTTTAGGGTCTTCATTTTAACATATCTATCATATTCACGCCTAGTATAACCTAATGAGTAACAAAGACTGTCATAACGTATTGCTCATGCATTTCATAAACATGACATATAGAAACCATGTCTTAAGGTGATACTTTGTGCATTAAATATCCTGCCCTTGGGACTTTTTATTTGTCAGAATCTGAACGCCTAGTTAACATGATTTAATACTCCTATAAAATTGGTTAACCTACTTAAAACAATTTCCTGCAAACATGTATTTATTAAAATCAGAATCCAAATGTGCATGTTCACTCTTTAAAAATATGTAGGCAATGTATACAACGCCTAGGCAAACCTTAGGCCTAATACGTATTAAAATCAAATCAACCATGTTCGTCTAGTTTAATCGCTTCCTTTAAACATTTTGAACCCTGTTGTCCCCATTTTTGTTTACCTCACTGAAGTTCATTTTTACTTTTATTAAAACTCTTGCTCTATCTTAAATAGTCTCGAAGTCGTGCATCTGTTTCTTTTACTGAGTTTTACTGACTCCTGCTCTATTATGCCTTCAAACTATTGGGTTTTCAAAAATGCCTCATTCTGCTCAAAATCGTGCCACTTCAAATCCTTGTTTTGTATGTCTTTCAAGTCACTATATTTTGGTACCATTTTACTACTTCTTTTGCTACAGTTCTTATAAAACTAATAGCTATTACTCTATGTTGAGCCACTGTATTTTATTCACTTATCCTTTAAAATCATTTCAAACCCATGCTTTAATAACTTTCATCTATGTTTACTGAAGCTTTTAATCACTGCCTATTTCTAAGTTTTACTGCTGCCTTTAACTACTGTATATTTCAAAATCAATTATCAGTTTTAATTTCAGTATTCTAACCCAGACTCCTACTATTTTACTAAACTTCCTATTTTCAAACTCATGTCCTGAGACTTTAATTGTGTTTGAGACGTGCTACTTACATGTTTATGTGTGGAGGGACCTGTGAGCCTTTCTTTGTCTTTATATGTTCCCTCATATGTGCAGTCCTACTTGTTTTGTATGTCGCTTAGTATTTTATCCTTTTAAACCTAGAGGTTCATCCTAGTTCCTGCCTTGTAGGATTAGTAGTCCTAAACACCCTCCAGGACTTATAGGATGGGACGGGTAATGGAACGCAATAAGCATTCGTGACCAACACACGCATTTTTTAACAACCTTTACGGGGTGGGAAGGGTAGAATACGGATATGATGACCGGTGTGCTAATATCACGTGTAGCCGCCTCTTCAAGGTGTGACATACCGGGTATTGCATTGAAGTGATTCGTATTACTTTAAACCTAGGACAATTCTTTTTCAAATGTTTATTCTAATGTTATTCCAAAAACCCTTTATTTTCATACTTGAATTAAATCTCCTCTTATATGAACCTTACTTGCTACTTGCTCACCGTCCAAATTCACAAAACTTATTGGCTGGGACCCACATTTGTGGATCTTGAGGGGTGCCTAACACCTTCCCATTGGGATAATTTCAAGCCCTTACCCAATCTATGGTAACGCGAAATAGTTCATGAGTTATCAACTCTAGGTGCCCTAATGCACCATAAAAATCGTTAGGTGGCGACTCTTCCTTAAACCTCTTCCTTTAAGGAGTTGTCCAAAATGTCATAAACCCGATCTCTCCGTACCTAACCCGTGCGATAGAAAAAAGGGGCGCGAAATTTATTACAGAAACAGATGTACATATTTCATTTAGACCTTTATATGTATTATTCATAGACAGTCTGTGAGTTTGTGACTCCAAAATTCTGGGATTTGTATTGTGAAACCTCGTAAAGGTTTTGAATTAAGTTAATATATCTTGCTTCATTTGTACATTCATTTATGTTAATGTTGTATTTCACCTGTTATTGGATAGTAATAAAGGAATAAAGTAAGTTAAACATTCATGTTGGCTTTCCTAGCGGGTTCAATGTTAGGCACCATCACGGTCCCTACGGTTGGAAATTTGGGTCGTGACATCGGCAGATGTGCATAACAGATACCAGTCGAAGACTAGAGTTAAATATGACCAGTTGGGAGCCCCCGCGGGCTCGGTGTAATGACCCAACCGGCCGTTTTGAGATCCAGCGCGTCGTTCAGCAGTTGGGAGTCACGAACAGCTTCGTTTCAGGTATATTGACTTGTGCATATGGTTGGAATTGAAATTCAGGAAGATCAGAGTTGAAGTTAAAGGAAAATTCTCATTTCAGAAGTCTTAAGTTGAAGAAATTGAGTAAGGCTGGGATTTTGAGTAAACGACCTCAGAATCAAGATCCAAAGGTTCTACCAGGTTCGTATGATGATTTCGGACTTGGGCGTATGTCCGGAACGAGTTTTGGATAACCCGGGAGCAGTTCAGCGTATATTATGGAAAGTCAGTATTTTAAGGAAATTTCCTAAGTTTGACTTGAAGTACATTTCAATGATATTGATGTCCGTTTGGGATTCTGAGTTTGGGAATAGCTCCGTATGGTGCCTCTGGAGTTGGGAGCGCGATCGGAAGTGAATTCAAATATCCGGAAGTCAATTTAAGGTTATTTGGCTAAAGATAGATATTTGAAGGTTTATGAGAATCTGACCGGAAGAAGAAATTTTGATACGGGGGTCGAAATGAGATTCCGGAAGTTGGAGCATGTCTGTAATGTCGAATATGGCTTGTGTGCAAAATTTGGGGTCAATCAGACGTGGTTTGATAGGTTTCGACATCGGAGGTGAAAGTTAGAGTTTTCAAAGTTCATAAAGTTGAATTCTTGAGCGATTCATCGTTTCGATGATGTTCGATGTGATTTGAAGCCTCGAGCAGGTTCGTGGGATATTATGGGACTGAGTCGTGTGTTTGTACGGGGTCCCGAGGGCCTCAGGTGTGTTTCGGGGTGGTTTCGGGGCATTTCCGGTTGAATTGCTATTTCTGGTTATCTGGTGCTGATGGTGTTCTATGCGATCACAACCTTTGCTTTGCGATCGCAGAGAAGGAATTGAGGGGCAGTGGTTTTGGTCTATACGATCGCGGAGAAGGTCTGGGCAGAGCAGTGCGATCGCAGGCCTGCTACTGCGTTCGCAGAAAAGAGCGAGTGAGGGTACTGGAGATGACCTGTGCGACCGCAGGTCTGTTGGTGCAATTGCGGAGGAGGGTCCTGGGTGGCCTGTGCGATCACAAAGGCTCTTCTGCGATCGCAGAGAAGGCATGTGCTGGGCAGAATGATATTTAGCGGGTTTTGGCCATTTTAACTCATTTTACATATGCCATGGACGGATTTTGAGAGCATTTCAAGGAAGATTTCAACCAAGATTCAGAGGTAAGATCATTCTACTTATTTCCAAGTTAGATAAAAAATTATTACATGGATTAGAACATGAAAATTGTGGGAAAAATTAGGATTTTTGAAGAAAACCTAGAAATTTGGAAATTTGGATTTTAGCCACGAATTGAGCATGAATAATTGAGTAAAATGTGTAATTGAATTAGTAAAGCTTCGGGTAGAGATTTTCTTCAAGAAATTTCGAAGTCCGGGCACGTGGGCTTGAGGGCATTTTGGTTATTTCATTGAGCCGAGCTGAGGAACTTTGTAATTTGAATTGGTTATGATCTATTGAGTATATTTTCATTGGATTATCGTTATTTGGATAGTTTGGGAGCGTTGTGCATCCATTTTAGTCGTCGTAGAGGCTTGGAAGCCGGTGATGAACCTTCAGAGCGAAGTGAGTCTCCTTTCTAACGTTGTAAGAGGGAATTGTCCCCTTAGGTGTTCTACATGCTATATGTAATTGTTTGCTGGGGCTACGTACGTACCAAGTGACGAGATTCCGTACATAGCGGCTAATTCTTTGTTATGTACGGGTAGTTAGGCCCCACATCATGCTCTGTATACTTATTGTAATGAATTATATGTATGTTATAATATCCTGTTATGTGGTTTTGTTTCTCTGAGATTTATGGATTTTAAAATAATATGGAAGGAAATTGTTTTCGCGGAAAAATATTACGAAATGAATTAACTTACGGGAATTAATATGAAAGAAATTATTTATGGGAAGTGTTCTGAAATGATAAGAAATGACTTATATGTGATGACCCAAAAGGTCATCTTATGTAAATATAATTATGACTGTGTTCTGAGGCCCCTGAAAGCCTCCATCAATCTCACCTCAATGTGCGTGCGCATCCCGGGTGCGTAGCCGGGAAGTCTTTATGTGGAAACTTGATAAAGAGTTTAATTTATGATAATTAATTAAATAAAGTTGACTTTGGTCAACATTTTTTGTAAACGGACCCGGATCCATGATCTGACGGTCTCGGAAGGTCCGTAGAAAAATATGAGACTTGGGCGAATGCCCAGAATCAAATTCCGAGGACCCAAGTTCGAGAAATGAATTTTTAAATAAAATTGTTTTCTTAAAATAATAAAGAGTTATGAAAATGAACCTTGATGTGAAACCTGTGATGCCGGGCTCGTTTTATGGGTCCAGAGCCCGGAACAGGTTCAACATGTGTTATTTAAGTTATCTGTGAAATTTGGCAAGAAACGGACTTGATTTGACGGGTTTCGGATAAAAATGGGAAATTTAGAGTTAGTGAAGTTTTGAGAATTTTCATAGCACTTGCAATTTGGCTTGGAATGTGATTTTATGCTACCGAGGTCCGAATGAAATTTCGAGATCGGGAATAGTTTCGTTATGTCATTTGCGACTTGTCTGTAAAATTTGATGTCATTTCGAGTAGTATAAACCCGTTCGGCGCATTGAAGTGAATTCTAGAATTTCTTAAGTTCTTAAGTTGATTCAATTTGGTTTTGGGGTTGAATTTTGAGTTTCGTTGTTGTTTTTCATGTTCCGGAAGTTCGAGCGAGTCCGTATCATGAATACAGACTTGTTGGTGTCTTTGAACGGGGTCCCGAGGGGCTCGGGTGTGTTTCGGACCCCTCGGAGTTAATTCCAAAACATCAAAATTTTTCTATCTGGTTTTCTTCAGTGCGTTTGCAGGCAATCAGCTGCGATCGCACAAGAGGTTTGACCTGGGAGTGGGAAAATGACTTGTGCAATCGCACAGGTCTATCTGCGATCGCACAGGGTATGTCTTGACTGGGCCCTTTTTTTTCTCCGCGATCGCACTGTGCTTCTTGAGGGCCCAGGGCAATTGACCGGTGCGAACGCACTAGCCTAGCTGTGATCACATAGTACAAGCAGCTAGGCAGCGTATTTTAATACGGGACCTAGCCCATTTTTCCTCCATTGTCATCTTCCTCCTCAAGGTTTTGAGAGCATTTCAAGAGGGTGTTCCACCATAGTCATCAATGTAAGTTAATTCCTTAGTTTTCATGATTTTAACATCAATTCCTAATGAAACTCCCTTCTAATTATCCTAAATGTTTTTTATAGAAATTGATAGAAATTTAGGGCTTTTGGGAAATTATGAATTACTCATTTTTGCCATGAATTCTAGCAAGGACTTGCATAATTATGATCCTTAGACTCCGGGTAATTCATTCCTTCAAGAATTTTCGAAATCCGAACGTGTGGGCCCGGAGTCAAAATTCCAAAAACCTTCAAGAATGCTTAATTTTTGGAATTCTTGTTAATTCTCCTTCTTGGAACTGAAATTGAATCAATTATACCATGTTTGTCTAGTTGTGAGCCGTCGAGAGTAAATTTCGGAGATTCGGGCGCATCCTTGATCTGAGGGGTGATATCGTCACGGGGTGAGTCTCCTTTCTAACCTTGTAAGAGGGAACTGTCCCCATAGGTATTCTATGTGTTGTATGTAATTGTTTTGGGGGTTACGTGCGTACCACGTGACGAGAGTCCGTACGTAGCGACTACATGTGTTATGTCCGGGTAGTTTAGGACCACAACATGCCTTGTATTCTGCCTTAAAATGACTTCTATGTTATAAGTTCTTGCTTGATATATCATTGTTATCCCTGAGTATTTCATTGATTAAGTATTTGGAAAGATTTGATAAGTGGAGTAGACTTGATGTTTATGTGCGCATGTTGTCGCTTTGCCATTTACATCCCGCGAGCGAAATCTAAATCTTCCTTCACTCTTAGGGGAGCGGGCCGTACGCCACAGTGGATTTTATTGTGCACTCTTGGTACGGGTCGGTCGATCCCCAGCAGTGCACCATGATTTAATTAAGAAGGCACTGTTGGTACGGTCCAGTCGATCCCCGACAGTGCATGGACGAAGTTACACTATGATATGATTACATTGATACACGCACTCTTGGTACGGGCCGATCGATCCCCGGCAGTGCGTAGGCAAGATTATTGTTAAGCATGCACTCTTGGTACGGGCCGGTCGATCCCCGGAAGTGCATAGCTATTCTTCAATATGATATGATATGATTACATTGATAGACGCACTGTTGGTACGGGCCGGTCGATCCCCGACAGTGCGTAGGCATGATTATTGGTAGGCATGCATTCTTGGTACGGGCCGGTCCATCCCCGACAGTGCATAGTTGTTCTTCCTTATGACTCCAGCATGTTGCCTTATCCTTGTGTGCGCATGACTATTTGGTGTTGTTTCCTGATTTATGATTTAAGGCGGTATTGGGAAAAAGAGAAAGTGGAAATTGTCATTTGCTTTCAGTACTTACCTGAAAACCTTGTGTTTACTTCATTGTGATATACTGCTTACATGTCTACTGCTTTCCTTATATTCTGCTTTATGTTAACTGTTGGACCTTAGAGGGTATCGAGTCGACCTCTCGTCACTACTTCTTCGAGATTAGACGGGATACTCACTGGGTACATATTCATTTATGTACTCATGCTGCACTTTCTTTTCTTTTCTGTACTTGACTATACAAGTCCAGAGGCTGGTACGTCTGATTATCAGGTCAGTGCTAGATATTGATAGTGTGGTCATACTTCACGGTGAGCTGCTTTCCCGACGACTTCCTAGCAGCACCCTGGAGTTTCTTTTGTTATATTCTCTGTCTATTTCATTCAGACTGAGACTCTGTGTATATTGTAGTCATTGTATATTCAGTAGTTTCCCGTGACACTCGTGACACTAGTTCCTGGCACACACGCAGTTTGTATTTTGGGTTTGGGCTGTGTATCTATTTATGTGCTTCGGTTTGGCCATGTGCCTTCATATTTTTATGGTGTTTATTCCGTATCATGCTAGCATAATGTTAATTGTTTAAAATTTGTAATTTTCGACATATTTAGATCAGATGGGCAAGGGGATATCATCTAGTGTTTCTATATTGGCTTGCTTAACCCCGTTGTTGGGCGCCATCACGACCCGAATTAGGAGTTGGGTCGTGACAACGTGGTATCAGAGTTTTAGGTTCACGTAGTCTTAAGAGTCACGGGCAAACCCAGTAGAGTCTTGCGGATCGGTACAGAGACGTCTGTACTTATCTTTAGGAGGCTATAGGGTGTTAACAAATTCCTCCTTGTTCAGATTCTATCGTGTAATCTATGATGTACTCAAATTGATCTTCTACTCTCTCACTGATGGTGAGGACGCATGCTTATCATATTCCTGATCCAGGGGAGGCCGCAACCCCCGCCGCTTGAGGCCATGGTAGGGGTAGGGGTAGGGGTAGGGCTCCTGTTCGAGGTAGGGGACGAGGGCGTCCCAGAGCTGTACCAGTTGCACCGCTTGAGGATCCTATTATCGAGGAGCAGGATCAGTTGCCTCCAGTTGCTCCTACTCCAGCGGATTTTATGACGGCGCCAGGCTTCCAGGAGGTCATGGGCCACATGTTGAGATTTATGGACACTATGTCCCAGGCAGGCGTACTTCCAGCAGACCCTGCTACTTCCCAGGCGGGAGGGGGAGTTCAGACCCCTACCGCTCAGGCCACCGGACAGGCAGCAACACATCACACTCCGGGTACACCGCCCGTGGGTGGAGTTCAGCCTATCGTAGCACAGCCAGATCCCAGGCCAGTCGCAGAGGGTGACCAGCAGAAGGTTCTTGATATATGGACCCGACTTCGCCCTCCAGTCTTCGGGGGTGATAGGGGTGAGGATGCCCAGGATTTCATCGACAGGTGCAGGGACAGAATGCACAATATGAGGATATTAGAGTCCCATGGGGTGGACTTCACCACCTTTCAGCTTGAGGGCAGAGCTCGCCGCTGGTGGCAGTCATATGTTCTTAGCAGGTCAGCGGATTCCCCTTCTGTCACTTAGAGTCAGTTCACTCAGATATTCTTGGACAGATACATTCCACCGTCCGAGAGAGAGGAGCTTCGAGGTCAGTTTGAGAGGTTAGAGCAGGGGCAGATGTCTGTGACGGATTATGAGGCGAGGTTTTCAGAGTTCTCTTGCCATGCTCTTATGATATTGCCCACTGATGCCGAGAGGGTGCGGCGATTCGTGGAAGGTTTACATCCGGGTATCAGGACCTCCATGGCCAAAGAGGTAGAGATGGGTACCCCATACCATCTTGTAGTCGAGATAGCTCGACAGATTGAGGGTTACCGTATGAGGAGCAGGGAGAAGGGTCATCCAGGTCAGCATGACAAGAGGGCCAGGTTCAAAGGTGACTTCAGGGGTGCTCCAACTAGGGGCAGAGGTCAGTTTGGAGGCGGCCAGTTCAGTAGGTCTTCATATTCAACACCTCCACTACCTCCCAGGGGTATTTCAGCGAGGCCTCAGTTTAGTGCCATGCCAAAGCGCTCTTACCGTCTACCAGCCATCAAGGGTGCACCCAGCGGTTACTCCAGCCGTTAGAGATCCTCCGGTTCCTATTTTAGTGCGTTGTCAGATGATTCTTACCGCCCTCCAGCTATTCGGGGTTCTTCTTCTTCGGGACAATAGTCTAAGGCATCGAGAGGTTGTTTCGAGTGTGGGGCGCTGAACCATATGATCAGGCAGTGTCCCAGGTATCGGGGCAAGGCCGTGCAGCAGAGTTACCAGCCTATGATTTCAGCACCAACAGTTCGACCACCTAGGGGTGGGGGTCAGGTTGGCAGGGGCCGTCCTAGAGAGAGAGGCAAGTCAGGAGGGGGTCATTCAGCTCCAGATCGCCCTGGGGGAGCTCAGTCTTCAGGTTCTGCAACCAAGTTCTATGCTATTCCGGCCAGATCAGACGCAGTGGCCTCAGACGCCGTGATTACAGGTATTATTTCAGTCTGTGGTAGGGTGGCTTCAGTGTTATTTGATCCAGGGTCTATGTATTCATATATCTCAGCATTGTTTGCTAATTTTCTGGATGTTCCTCGTGAGACCTTGGGTTATCGTTTGTATGTGTCCACTCCTGTGGGCGATTCTGTAGTGGTAGACCGGGTCTACCAATCTTGTGTGATTACCTTCTGTGGACTCGAGACTAGAGCCGTCCTGTTATTGCTTGATATGGTTGATTTCGAGGTTATTTTGGGCATGGATTAGGCTATCTCCCTATCATGCCGTGTTGGATTTCCATGCTAAGACAGTTATGTTAGCCATGCCTGAGTCGCCGAGGTTAGAATAGAGGGGTTCTTCAGTTAATGCATTCAGCCGGGTCATTTCCTATATGAAGGCTCGACACATTGTTGGGAAGGGTTACTTAGCTTATCTTGCTTTTGTGCGGGACACCACCGTCGAGTCTCCTACCATTGATTCAGTGCCTGTTGTTTGAGAATTTCCGGATGTGTTCCCTTCAGACCTTCCAGGCATGCCTCTAGATCGAGATATAGACTTCTGTATTGATTTGGCTCCAGATACTCAGCCTATTTCCATTCCCCCTTATCGTATGGCTCCTAAGGAGCTAAAGGAGTTGAAAGAGCAGCTTGAGGAGTTGTTGGCCAAGGGGTTCATCAGGCCGAGTGTGTCGCCATGGGGTGCTCCAGTCTTATTTGTGAAGAAGAAGGATGGGTCTATGCCGATGTGCATTGACTACCGTCAGCTAAATAAGGTGACCATCAAGAATAAGTATCCTCTGCCGCGCATTGATGAGTTGTTTGACCAGTTGCAGGGTGCTCGTGTGTTTTCTAAGATTGATCTGAGATCGGGTTATCACCAGTTGAGGATCCGCGCTTCTAATGTTCCAAAGACAACATTTCGCACAAGATATGGCCATTATGAGTTCTTAGTGATGTCCTTTGGCTTGACCAATGCCCCAACAACATTTATGGACTTGATGAATAGGGTGTTTAGGCCGTTTATCGACTCCTTCGTTATTGTTTTCATTGACGATATACTGATCTACTCACGGAGTCTTGGTGAGCACGAGCAACATCTAAGAGTCGTGCTGCAGACCTTGCGAGAGCAGAAGCTATATGCTAAGTTCTCCAAGTTTGAGTTCTGGTTGGAGTCTGTGGCATATTTGGGGCACGTGGTGTCCGGTGAGGGTATCAAGGTGGATCCACAGAAGATTAAGGCAGTTCAGAGTTGGCTGCGTCCTACTTCAGCTACTGAGATCAGGAGTTTTCTGGGTTTAGCAGGCTATTACCGTCGATTCGTGGAGGGATTCTCCTCTATTGCAGCTCTACTGACTAGGTTAACTCAGAAAAATGCCCCGTTTTGATGGTCAGACGATTGTAAGGCGAGCTTTCAGAAGCTCAAGGCAACATTGACTTCAGCACCAGTTCTATCATTGCCTTCCGAGTCAGGGATGTATACGGTATATTGTGACGCTTCACGCGTCGGGTTGGGATGTGTGTTGATGCAGGATGGCAGGGTTATTGCTTATGCTTCACGGCAACTAAAGGTTCATGAGAAGAATTATCCTGTGCACGACTTAGAGTTGGTGGCGACTGTTCATGCTTTGAAGATTTGGCGACACTACTTGTATGGTGTATCATGTGAGGTCTACACTAATCACCGCAATTTGCAGTACTTGCTTAAGCAGATGGACCTTAATTTTAGGCAGCGAAGGTGGCTTGAGTTGTTAAAGGTCTATGATCTTACTAATTTGTACCACCCGGGCAAGGCTAATGTAGTAGCGGATGCTTTGAGCAGGAGAGCAACGAGTATGGGTAGTTTGGCCTACATTACAGCTGAAGAGAGACCTTTAGCCCTGGACATTCAGTCCTTGGCCAATCGCTTGGTGAGATTGGACCTTTCAGAGCCTCGTCGAGTTCTAGCTCACGCGGTTGCTTAGTCTTCATTGTTGGGTGAGATTAAGGCTCGACAGTTTGATGATCCATGTCTGGCAGAGCTTCGGGATACGGTGGTCCAGGGTAAGGCCAAGGAGGTTACCTTGGGCGAGGATGGTGTTTTGAGACTTCAGGGCCGATTGTGTGTTCCAGATATTGATGGGCTGATGGAGAGGATTCTAGCAGAGACGCATAGTTCTCGGTATTCTATTTATCCAGGAGCGACAAAGATGTATCATGATTTGAAGTAGCATTACTGGTGGAGGCGGATGAAGAAGGACATTGTTCAGTATGTGGCCAGGTGTCTTAATTGCCAGCAGGCTAAGTACGAGCACCAGAGGCCAGGGGTCTTGTTTCAGCAGATGCCCATTCATCAGTGGAAATGGGAGCGCATCACCATGGACTTCGTGGTTGGGTTGCCTCGGACTTTGCGGAAGGTTGACGCGGTTTGGGTCATTATGGACAGATTGACCAAATCGGTGCATTTCATTCCTGTGGCTACTACTTATACGACAGAGAGGCTGGCTCAGATTTACATTCGAGAGATTGTCTGATTGCATGGTGTGCCGGCGTCTATTATATTGGATCGAGGTCTTCAGTTCACTTCGCACTTTTGGAGAGCTTTGCACGGCGAGATGGGTACTCAGATAGACCTCAGTTCAGCATTTCACCCTCAGACTGATGGCCAGTCAGAGTGTACAGTTCAGATTTTGGAGGATATGCTCAGGGCTTGTGTGATTGACTTTGGAGGTCAGTGGGACCAGTTCCTACCGTTGGCGGAGTTCGCATACNAAGAGATGCCTTAGAGAAGGTGAAGGTTATTCAGGAGAGGCTCCGCACAGCTCAGTCTAGACAGAAAAGCTACGCAGATCAGCGGGCACGTGATATAGCATTTATGGAGAGAGATAGCGTTATGTTGAAGGTTTCTCCGATGAAGGGCGTCATGAGATTTGGGAAGAAGGGCAAGCTGAGTCCCAGGTTTATAGGCCCTTTCGAGGTGTTGAAGCGGATCAGAGAGGTTGCCTATGAGCTTGCTTTACCTCCAGCCTTAGCAAGAGTTCATCCAGTTTTTCACGTATCCATGCTTCAGAGGTATCACGCCGACTTCTCGCATGTGGTTGATTTCAGCACCATTCAGTTAGATTTGAAGTTGGGCTACGAGGAGGGGCCAGTTGCTATTATTGATAGGCATGAACGCCAGTTGAGGTCCAAGACAGTTTTTGCGGTTAAGGTCCAGTGGAGGGGCCAACCAGTCGATGAGGCGACCTGGGATTCCGAGGAGGACATGCGGAGCAGGTATCCACAGCTATTCAGCACTTCAGGTACGATGCTACGTCCGTTCGAGGACGAACTTTTGTTTTAGAGGGGGAATTGTGATGACCCAAAAGGTCATCTTATGTAAATTTAATGATGACTGTGTTCCAAGGCCTCGAAAGCCTCCGTCAATCTCATCTCGATGTGCGTGCGCAGCCCGGATGCATAGCCGGGAAGCCTTTATGTGGAAACTTGATAAAGAGTTGAATTTATGATAATTAATTAAATAAAGTTGACTTTGGTCAACATTTTTGGTAAACGGACCCGAATCCGTGATCTGACGGTCTCAGAAGGTCCGTAGAAAAATATGGGACTTGGGCGTATGCCCGGAATCGAATTCCGAGGACCCAAGTCCGAGAAATGAATTTTTAAAGAAAATTGTTTTCTGAAAATAATAAAGGCTTATGAAAATGAACCTTGATGTGAAACCTGTGCTGCCGGGCCCGTATTATGGGTTCGGAGCCCGGAACAGGTTCAATATGTGTTATTTAAGTTATCTGTCAAATTTGTTAAGAAAAGGACTTGATTTGACGGGTTTTGGATCAAAATGGGAAATTTAGAGCTAGTGAAGTTTTGAGAATTTTCATAAAACTTGAAATTTGGCTTGGAATGTGATTTTATGCTACCGACGTCCATATGCAATTCCGAGACCGGGAATAGTTCCGTTATGTCATTCGCGACTTGTCTACAAAATTTGAAGTCATTCCGAGTAGTATAGACCCGTTCAACGCATTGAAGTGAATTCTAGAATTTCTTAAGTTCTTAAGTTGATTCGATTTGGTTTTGGGGTTGAATTTTGAGTTTCGTTGTTGTTTTTCTTGTTCCAGAAGTTCGAGCGAGTCCGTATCATGAATACAGACTTGTTGGTGTCTTTGAACAGGGTCCCAAGGGGCTCGGGTGAGTTTTGGACCCCTCGGAGTTAATTCCAAAACACCATAATTTTTCTATCTGGTTTTCTTCAGTGCGTTTGCAGGCAATCAGATGCGATCGCACAAGAGGTTGGACCTGGGGTGGGAAAATGACCTGTGCGATCGCACAGGTCTATCCGCGATCGCACAAGGTATGTCTTGACTGGGCCCTTTTTGTTCTCCGCGATCGCAGCCCTCACCCTGCGATCGCACAAAGCTGCCTACCCCCCCTGGCCTGCTACTCTCTGCGATCGCCAGCCTTCATCTGTGCACTGTTGTTCTTGAGGGCCCTGTGCAATTGCCCTGTGCGAACGCACTGGCCCAGCTGCGATCGCATAGTACAAGCAGCTGGGCAGTGTATTTTAATATGGGACCCAACCCATTTTTCCTCCATTGTCATCTTCCTCCTCAAGGTTTTGAGAGCATTTCAAGTGGGTGTTCCACCATAGTCATCAAGGTAAGTTAATTCCTTAGTTTTTATGATTTTAACATCAATTCCTAATGAAAATTCTTTCTAATTATCCTAAAAAAATCATAGAAATTGATAGAAATTTAGGGATTTTGGGAAATTATGAATTACTCATTTTTGCCATTAATTCTAGCAAGGACTTGCATAATTATGATCCTTAGACTCCGGGTAATTGATTCCTTCAAGAATTTTCGAAATTCGAACGTGTGGGCCTGTGGTCGAGATTCCAAAAACCTTCAAGAGTGCTTAATATTAGGAATTCTTGTTAATTCTCCTTCTTGGAACTGAAATTGAATCAATTATACCATGTTTCGCTAGTTGTGAGCCGTCGAGAGTAGATTTCGGAGATTCGTCCGCATCCTTGATCCAAGGGGTGATATCGTCACGTGGTGAGTCTCCTTTCTAACCTTGTAAGAGGGAACTGTCCCCATAGGTATTTTATGTGTTGTATGTAATTGTTTTGGGGGCTACATGCGTACCACATGACGAGAGTCCGTACGTAGCGACTACATGTATTATGTCCGGGTAGTTTAAGACCACAACATGCCATGTATTCTGCCTTGGAATGACTTCTCTGTTATAAATTCTTGCTTGATATATCATTGTTATCCCTGAGTATTTCATAGATTAAGTATTTGGAAAGATTTGATAAGTGGAGTAGACTTGATGATTGTGTGCGCATATTGTTGCTTTGCCATTTACAACCCGCGAGCAAAATATAAATCTTCCTTCACTCTTAGGGGAGCGGTCGTACGCCACGACTGATTTTATTGTGCACTCTTGGTACGGGCCGGTCGATCCCCAACAGTGGACCAGGATAATTAAGAATGCACTCTTGGTACGGGTCGGTCGATCCCCGGCAGTGCATGGATGAATTTACACTATGATATGATTACATTGATAGACGCACTCTTGGTACGGGCCGGTCGATCCCCGGAAGTGCGTAGGCAGGATTATTGTTAAGCATGCACTCTTGGTACGGTCCGGTCGATCCCCGGCAGTGTGTAGGCATGATTATTGGTAGGCATGCACTCTTGGTACGGGCCGGTCGATCCCCGGAAGTGCGTAGGCAGGATTATTGTTAAGCATGCACTCTTGGTACGGTCCGGTCGATCCCCGGCAGTGTGTAGGCATGATTATTGGTAGGCATGCACTCTTGGTACGGGCCGGTCGATCCCCGACAGTGCATAGCTGTTCTTCCTTATGACTCCAGCCTATTTCCTTATCCTTGTGTGCGCATGACTATTTGGTGTTGTTTCCTGATTTATGATTTAAGGCGGTATTGGGAAGAAGAGAAAGTGGAAATTGTCATTTGCTTTCAGTACTTACCTGAAAACCTTGTGTTTACTTCATTGTGATATACTACATACATGTCTACTACTTTCCATATATTCTGCTTTATGTTAACTGTTGGACCTTAGTGAGTATCGAGTCGACCTCTCGTCACTACTTCTTCGAGATTAGACGGGATACTCACTGGGTACATATTCATTTATGTACTCATGCTGCACTTTCTTTTCTTTTCTGTACTTGACTGTACATGTCTAGAGGCTGGTACGTCTGATTATCAGGCCGGTGCTAGATATTGATAGTGTGGTCATACTTCACGGTGAGCTACTTTCCCGGCGACTTCCTAGCAGCACCCTGGAGTTTCTTTTGTTATATTCTCTATCTATTTCATTCAGACTGAGACTCTGTGTATATTGTTGTGATTGTATATTCAGTAGTTGCCCGTGACACTCGTGACACTAGTTCCTGGCACACACGCAGTTTGGATTTTGGGTTTGGGCTGTGTATCTATTTATGTGCTTCTGTTTGGCCCTGTGCCTTCATATTTTTATGATGTTTATGCCGTATCATGCTACCATTATGTTAATTGTTTAAATTTTTTAATTTCCGACATGTTTAGTTCAGACGGGCAATGGGATATCATCTAGTGTTTCCTATATTGTCTTGCCTAACCCCGTTGTTGGGCGCCATTGCTACCCGAATTAGGATTTGGGTCATGACATTATAAGTTTTGTACTCATGTAAGATATTATTGTTTCCCCGAGCTTTTATTTACTTAAATAATTGGAATGGATTTTGGTGAAATGAACTTTACATTGTGTGTGCGCATGATGTCGCTTCGTAATTTACATCCTTCACTCTTATGGGAGCGGGCCTACGCCACGACGGATTTATAGTGCACTCTTGGTACGGTCCGGTCGATCCCCGGCAGTGCACCAGGATTTAATTAAGAATGCACCTTTGGTACGGGCCGGTCGATCCCCGGCAGTGCACCGGGATTTAATTAAGAATGCACTTTTGGTGCGGGCCGGTCGATCCCCGGCAATGCGTAGGCATGATTATTGGTAATCATGCACTCTTGGTACGGGCCGTCGATCGCCGGCAGTGCATAGCTGTTCTTGATATGATTACACTATAAGCATGCACTCTTGGTACGGGCCGGTCGATCCCCGGCAGTGCATAGCTATTCTTCCTTATGACTCCGGCCGGTTGTCTTACTCCTGTGTGTGCATGACTGTTTGGTACCGTTTTCCTGATTTATGATTTGACAAATGTTTGGGGAAAAATGACAGGTGAGTTGTTACTGCTTTCAATATTTACTTGGAAACTCTGTATTCTCTTCACAATTGTGGTGCACTATTTACATGTCTACTGCTCTCCTTATATCCTGTTTTATACTATTACTGTTGGACCTTAGTGAGTATCGAGTCGACCTCTCGTCACTACTTCTTCGAGATTAGACGGGATACTCACTGGGTACATATATATGTATATGTACTCATGCTACACTTTTTGTGCATTTTGTTGCACAGGTATCTTCATAGTTCAGCGATTGAGTTGGAGTCTTACTCGGGCCGCATTCATCCGGAGGCGTTCCGCAGTTGACAGAGTCTCCTTCTTTCTATATCTTTACATTGTATCTCTAATGCCTTTGACCCATTTATTTCTCATACAAGGGTTGTATAATTGTATAAATTCTTAGAACCTGCTCATGTACTTGTGTCACCGGGTTCTGGGAATGTGTTGAGTCTTGTTTTACTGAATTAGATGGATTTCCTGTAGTGTTAAATTTACAAATTTATTTATTTGACTATGAAATGCAAGAAAAGTCTTAAATTCTAAAATGTTTGACAAGAAAGTGTTCCAACTGATTAAGGGGTCGGCTTGCCTGACAGTGGTGTCCGGCGCCATCAGAGCCCATAGGTTTTAGGTCGTGACAACGTGGTATCAGAGCTCTAGGTTCCCGTAGGTTTCACGAGTCATGAGCAAGTCTAGTAGAGTCCTTCAGATCGGTACGGAGACAGCTGTACTTATCTTCGGGAGGCTACAGGGCTATTAGGAGTACTTCCCTTCTTGATTCCTCATCGTGCGACTTGATTCCTTTAAGGCTTATGCCTGTGCTTCTTCCCACTCAATCTTACGCGTCGCGAAGCGCTTGTTATGAATCAAGGGTTGAGGACTTTTAATGATACTATGGATGTGGTGCGGGATGTTCTCCTAGCGTAGTTGATTGAGGCAATCATCGTTGTTCTGCAGAAGAATTTTATGTTATCTCAGCTTAGTAGCTATATTTCTGAAGACTTTGAGGCCATGCTCAGGTGGTTATGAAACTTATGGTTGGTTGTGGCGCGATGTTGATATGAGGATTGAGCGTTTGCCCATGGGTTGGGGTGGTGAACGGTTTGAAGGGAGGTCTTCTCAAAGTATGATTTCGAGATTTCAGTATTTTGTTCCGGCGGAAGAAAAGCATTTGGATTATAAATGATCAGGTTTTGGGCTGATAAAATAGTAAGGATTGGTGTTTTCAGGTGAGGTGAAGTACTCACCGGTAATAAGCTATCGTCTCCTTTGATCGAATAAGATATGTTAAGTTCGTCGGTGTTATAGCTCTTAGGTCACATGGGGTTAGGGTGCTATGAAGCGGTGTCGAAGAAGCGGTTGTCAGAGATCGTGGTGTGTAGTGGTTCAGAATTGAACAGTTACCTCTAACGAAGGCAGCTCCAGAAAGATGATCTTCGGAGAGTTTGAAGTTGTGGTGATCTGCTGGTTCAAAGAGCTACAGAGAATGGTGTTGAATTGAGGCAGCAAGTGGGCACCCTTCGACGGAGGAAGATATGTGAGAAGTGCTGGGCGGTGGTGCCAATTCTAAGGGATCCCTGAGACTAGTCGGTAAGAAGAATAATGTGTAAATGATGCTAGAGAATTGAGTAGTTGGGGAAATGCTAACAGGGAAATCCAGAAGAATCGGATTGATTGGTTGAGCAAGGTCACGTCAACAAGAAGAAAAGAACTCAGAAGTGTCTGGAGTGGTGCAGGTAGTAGCTTCAGGCTAAGTGGGGGAGTCCCACCACCCGCAGTTGGATCATAGGGTTGTGTTCTCCTGGGATTGCGGAGTGTCGGCATATCGGAAAGTTGTTACAACTAAGGGAATGAGTAAATCAGTAATTGAGCATGGCATATGATGAAATGTGCGAAGTTGGTCCTATTGGACCAAGGCTCGGCTCTGGAAGGTTTAGAATTTGTGCTCAAGGATTAGGCAAATTGTAAGGGAAGTGACTCAGTCACGTGCTTCGTTGAAAAGAGTGTTCATGTGCTAGGAAAGCTTTGGAGTTGATTGTATTCGGGGCCAGTTAGAGTGGGTGACTCTCAATAGTGGTCCCAATGAATTCGGAAGTTAGAGAATGCGGTGTTTAAGGGTTTCAGGCAACAGTATAATTAAGAATCGAACTTTTGCAGTATAATCTCTGAGAAGAAGGAAAATAGTTGGAGTATTCTATGTCATTTTCAGCACGCAGGTTAGTGTTGGAGGAGTGAGAATAAACTCCGAGTTGTAGAAAGATTATCAGGAGGTTATGAGACGGGTTGCGGAATTTAGGCAGCATGGTCTCATGAATCAAAGTCACTCGGGATGAGTGAGGGTTGAGCTGCTATGAGTTTAAGGAAGTTACTATTACCTTTGAGGCAACTAAAGATGACTAAAAGAAGATAGATTGGTTAGCCATGGTTGAAATGGCACAAGTACGGTAGTGATCAGTTCTTTCGGCATGATTGAGTACGTGTACGGTCTGTGCAGGTATGTGTGGGGCCTGTGGGCCGTCGTAATAGATTTTAGTTGGAAGCATTCAAGTTCTATGGCCTGTCATGTGTAGGCGGGTCCCAGAAGGGTTATGGTGGTTCATACCACTACTTAAGGATTTGCATGTATTGTGATGGTGGGAGCTCACTTGTGTGTTGTTATGGTTCTCAGGAATTGAGGTAAGTAAAGGCTCTACATGATGGAGTGTTCACCCTAATATTGGTTCAGGAGTTATGGTGGAATTCTCGCACTATTTCATATTGGCATGTTAGGTGCAGTTAACAGTATGTAACTGGACGTAAGAATCGAGATTTGCGGTTCGGTGTTAACAAGGATGTCATGATGCACGGAGGAGAAAGACCAAATGATTTAAATGATTAGAATAAACTTATATTGTCTTCAGTGTCATCTAAGTTCGGTGTTTGGTGAAAGAGGCTTTGTATCCTGGTTACGGGTCCTTGAATTGTTTTACAGCCTTAGGGTGGTCGGTGGTATGGATGTGCATACTTGTTACCTTGTGTGGAAAGCCGTGGGAGCATCACCGCTGGAAGATTGCATAAGTGTGGCATGTAGTCACATGATTGGTTGAAGAATTAGATTAAGTATAAAGGACTGTAATATTGCTTAATTGAGAACTTATACCTGGAAGGCGTTCGGCTCAGTTGGTTGTGGATTGTGGGGTGTTTATCTCGGCTATGATGGTTGTCCTCTTGTGTATAAGAAAAAGGAAGCGGGTTGTTTGGACCCAGGTAAGGCTATCAGCCTAGTTCAATGCGAACAGAATCGGCCCGAAGTGAGTGAATGGATTTAAACAAGATTTTGGGCTTCATGCTAGTTAGAGGTGTTCATTTCAGTATGGAACTCCTCAAGGAGGGGTATTGGGATATCAGGTGTTGTCCCATCTTTGTCAAATTCAGGTGATATTGTGATTTTGCCGTGTGAGTTGTGAAACGGCTTGATAAATTCTTATGTGTTGAGATTCCGCGTGGCGATGAGGTTAAGTGAGCAGAATGGCTCTTGAGATTCAGATTATATATCGCACCTCAGTTGTGCTTGAGTTTGTGGCATATGGCTCTATCAGTCTCCCCAGAATGGTATTATGCACTCAGCGTGCTTGTGACCGATGTCAGTAAGTTGTATTAGTGAGCAATTCAGCTCTATGTATATATTTCGTTATGTAAATCTATGATGGGATCGGGTGGCACGCCGCCACGAGTATGTTATTTAGGATCGGGTTGCGCACCGCAACAGTGTGATGTTGAGCAAGACTCCTATAATGATTGTTCTTGTGTTTTACTTCCTATTTCTTTGAGGAAAGTTCATATTTATAGCGTGAGTCGGGTAGTCCCTTCCTGATGTCGTTTCCTTATGCGTCATGTTCGAATTATGGCCTTTTGGCGCATTATGGCATCGTGTGAGGCTATTGGTTATGCCTGGGGTGACTGGTTATCTGAGCAGTTCATACTGGGTAAGACGAGATTGATAAATTTGGGATCGATGTGTTAGGATTATGCGAGTTTATTGCAAGGGAGTTGCCATTATTGTTTTTCAATGAGATGATGATCTATGTCAAGAGAAAAGATTTCAACGCGTGGTTAACTCTGCAGATGGTTATGAATTTTCTACACATCTCCTCCGTGGTAGTGGTATCGTCAGCATTACAACAGGATGTTTGTATATACCTTATAAAGTGCATTGAGAGCATCAGATTTGTAGAATCTTGGCTATTGAGGTTCAGGGAGTGTCATTTGGGTCAGAAGATGGACTATGCAGTGTATGGTGCTGATTCAGCAAAGATACGCAGTTGTGTTTTGGTGCCTCGTGTGGTAGTTGACGTGGTGTTCACATATTAGAAGCAGGTATGGCAGAGAATTTCAAGTGTTGGAACTGGGGTCTGAGTTTATTATATAGATAAAAGAGGTTATCCTCAGATCTTTACCAAACGCATATGGTCAACCGGGTTGTGGTAGCACGAGCAGGGGCACGAGGTGTTAAACAGTGATTCCAGGTAATTCTGGGGCAGTTCATGGCACGTTCGAGGACGAACGTCTGTTTAAGTGGGGGAGAATATAACAACCAGACCGGTCGTTTTGAGATCCAACGTGTCATTCAACAGTTGGGAGTCATGAATAGCTTCGTTTCAGGTATATTGACTTGTGCATATGGTCGGAATTGAAATTGAGGAAGATTGGAGTTGAATTTAAAGGAAAATTCTCATTTCAGAAGTCTTAAGTTAAAGAAATCGATTAAGGCTGGGATTTTGAGTAAACGACCTCGGAATCAAGATCCGAAGGTTCCAGCAGGTTTGTATAATGATTTCGGACTTGGGAGTATGTCCGTAATGGGTTTTGGATAACCCGGGAGCAGTTCAGCGTATATTGTGGAAAGTTAGTATTTTAAGGAAATTTCCTAAGTTTGGCTTGAAGTACATTTCAATGATACTTATGTCCATTTGGGATTCCGAGTCTGGGAATAGCTCCGTATGGTGATTCTGGAGTTGGGAGCGCGATCGGAAGTGAATTTGGATATCCGAAAGTCAATTTAAGGTTATTTGGCTAAAGATAGATATTTGAAGGATTTTGAGAATCCGACCGGAAGAAGAAATTTTGATACCGGGGTCGGAATGCGATTCCAGAAGTTGGAGAAGGTACGTAATGTCGAATATGGCTTGTGTGCAAAATTTGGGGTCAATCGGACATGATTTGATAGGTTTCGTCATCCGAGGTGAAAGTTAGAAATTTCAAAGTTCATAAAGTTGAATTGTTGAGCGATTCGTTGTTTCGATGCTGTTCGATGTGATTTGAAGCATCGATCAGGTTCGTGGGATGTTATGGGACTGAGTCGTGTGTTTGGACGGGGTCCCGAGGGCCTCGAGTGTGTTTCGGTGTGGTTTCGGGGCATTTCGGGTTGAATTGTTGTTGCTGGTTTTCTGGTGCTGATGGTGTTCTATGTGATCGCAGCCTTTGCTTTGCGATCGAAGAGAAGGAATTGAGGGGCAGTGGTTTTGGTCTATGCGATCGCGGATTTGGGTGTGCGATCGCGTAGAAGGTCTGGGCAGAGCAGTGCGATCGCAGGCCTACTACTGGGTTCGCAGAACAGAGCTAGTGAGGGTATTGGAGATGACATGTGCGACCGCAGGTCTGTTGGTGCGATCGCGGAGGAGGGTCCTGGGTGGCCTGTGCGATCGCAAAGGCTCTCCTACGATCGCAGAGAAGGCCTGTGCTGGGAAAAATGATATTTAACGGGTTTTGGCCATTTTAACTCATTTTACATATGCCATGGACGGATTTTGAGAGCATTTCAAGGAAGATTTCAACCAAGCTTCAGAGGTAAGATCATTCTACTTATTTCCAAGTTAGATACAAAATTATTACATGGATTAGAACATGAAAATTGTGGAAAAAAATAGGATTTTTGAAGAAAACCTAGAAATTTGGAAATTTGGATTTTAGCCACGAATTGAGCATGAATAATTGAGTAAAATGTGTAATTGAATTAGTAAAGCTTCGGGTAGAGATTTTCTTCAAGAAATTTCGAGGTCCGGGCACGTGGGCCCGAGGGCATTTTGGTCATTTCATTGAGCCGGGCTGAGGAACTTTGTAATTTGAATTGGTTATGATCTATTGAGTATATTTTCATTGAATTATCGTTATTTGGATAGTTTGGGAGCGTTGCGCATCCATTTTAGTCGTCGTAGAGGCTTGGAAGCCGGTGATGAACCTTCGGAGCGAGGTGAGTCTCCTTTCTAACCTTGTAAGAGGGAGTTGTCCCCTTAGGTGTTCTACATGCTATATGTAATTGTTTGCTGGGGCTACGTACGTACAAAGTTTTGAGAGTCCGTACGTAGCGGCTACTATTGTTATGTCCAGGTAGTAAGGCCCCACATCATGCCCTGTATACTTCTTGTAATGAATTATATGTATGTTATAATATCCTGTTATGTGGTTTCTTTTCTCGGAGATTTATGGATTTTAAAATAATATGGAAGGAAAGTGTTTTCATGGAAAAATATTATGAAATGAATTGACTTACGGGAAGTAATATGAAAGAAATTATTTATGGGAAGTGTTATGAAAGGAAAAGAAATGACTTATAAGTTTTGTACTCATGTAAGATATTATTGTTTCCCCGAGCTTTTATTTACTTAAATAATGGGAAAGGATTGTGGTGAAATGAACTTTACATTCTGTGTGCGCATGTTGTCTCTTCGTAATTTACATCCCGCGAGCGATATGTAATTTCCTTCACTCTTATGGGAGCGGGATGTATTCCATAGCGGATTTATAGTGCACTCTTGGTACGGGCTGGTCGATCCCCGGAAGTGCACCGGGATTTAATTAAGAATGCATTTTTGGTACGGGTCGGTCGATCCCCGGCAGTGCATGGATGAAGTTACATTATGATATGATATGATTACATTGATAGACGCACTCTTGGTACGGGCCGGTCGATCCCCGGCAGTGCGTAGGCATGATTATTGGTAAACATGCATTCTTGGTACGGGCCGGTCGATCCGCGGCAGTGCATAGCTGTTCTTGATATGATTACACTGTAAGCATGCACTTTTGGTACGGGCCGGTCGATCCCCGGCAGTGCATAGCTATTCTTCCTTATGACTCCGACCGATTGTCTTACTCCTGTGTGCGCATGATTGTTTGGTACCGTTTTCATGATTTATGATTTGACAGATGTTTGGGGAAAAAAGACAGGTGAGTTGTTACTGCTTTCAATATTTACTTGGAAACTCTGTATTCTCTTCACAATTGTGGTGCACTATTTACATGTCTACTCCTCTCCTTATATCCTTTTTTATACTATTACAGTTGGACCTTAGTGAGTATCGAGTCGACCTCTCGTCACTACTTCTTCGAGATTAGACGGGATACTCACTGGGTACATATATATGTATATGTACTCATGCTACACTTTTTGTGCATTTTGTTGCACAGGTATCTTCATAGTTCAGCGATTGAGTTGGAGTCGCCGCATTCATCCGGAGGCGTTCCGCAGTTGACAGAGTCTCCTTCTTTCTATATCTTTACATTGTATCTCTATTGCCTTTGACCCATTTATTTCTCATACAAGAGTTGTTTAATTGTATAAATTCTTAGAAACTGCTCATGTACTTGTGTCACCGGGTTCTGGGAATGTGTTGAGTCTTTTTTTACTGAATTAGATGGATTTCCTGTAGTGTTAAATTTACAAATTTATTTATTTGACTATGAAATGCAAGAAAAGGCTTCAATTCTAAAATGTTAAACAAGAAAGTGTTCCAACTGATTAAGGGGTCAGCTAGCCTGACAGTGGTGTCCGGCGCCATCACAGCCCATAGGTTTTGGGTTGTGACACTCGGTTTATCCAAACAGGTTAGCAACAAAAGATTCGGGAGAAGTAGACAAAGAACCTAGACCGAATAAGGAGAGGTATCAGCCGTACATCGAAGATCGAAGGAACAACTCGAGGCGTAACGTACCTCGGAATGATCGAAGAGCAGATCGAGGTAAGAATTCTAGGGGACTCATGATTAAGACCGAGTTCGACAGGCACTCACCGGCAGAGGCACCCTGATTATCAGAGATGCCTCGGGTATCATCTCGGCCATTGGGAAAATCAGAGATACCAGATGGCCCAAACCCATACAAACTGATGCTTCTCAGAGGAATCCCAACTTGATGTGCAAGTATCACGGTACACATGGGCACATCACCAAGGATTGCAGGCAACTGAGAGAGGAAGTAGCCCAACTATTCAATGAGGGGAATCTTCGAGAATTTATCAGCGAAAGGGCCAAGAACCACTTCCGAGAAATAGACGCCAACAGGAAGAACGAACCAAATGATCTCCATTATGTCATTCACATGATCATCGGCGGAGTCGACGTCCCATAGGGACCCATATTCAAACGCACCAAAGTATCAATCACGAGGGAGAAGCGAACCCGGGACTACATGCCCGAGGATACCCTCACATTCAATAAGGAAGACACCGAGGGCTTATCTAAGTCGCACAATGATGCACTGGTAATTTCTATTCTTTTAAATAAATTTCAAATGAAACGTGTTCTTGTTGATCCAGGTAGCTCGGCGAACATAATCAGGTCGAGGGTCATGGAGCAGCTCGGGCTGCTTGACCAAATCATACCTGCATCTCGAGTCTTGAATGGATTTAACATGGATACAGAAACAACGAAGGGAGAAATCATCCTCCCAGTGAATGTGGCTGGGACCATACCGGACACGAAGTTTCATGTCATCAAAGGTGACATGAGGTATAATGCTTTGCTGGGAAGGCCGTGGATCCACAACATGAGGGCAGTGCCATCAACCCTTCATCAAATGACGAAATTCCCCACAAAAGATGGCATAAAGACGGTATATAGAGAGAAAAATGCAGCAAGGAAATGTTTGTTGCTCATGACTTGGCACCAATATCGACGCCCTCAACGTCGGAAAAGTCGAGCATCATGGACAAACAGGTAGCCAAATAGCAATCACAGTCTACATCCTCGATTGAGCCCGAGGAACACATGGTCGAGGACGAAGAAGAGGACTTCCTTACTCCTCGAGATTTCATCACCCCCGAGGAGTTAGATGCAACGAAGTCCACAGTCGAGGAACATGAGCATGCAATATTGATCGAGCATCTGCCAGAACAAAATGTATACCTGGGAACGGGTTAACCCTCGAATTCAGGAAAAAACTCATTCAATTCCTTATCGATAACATTGATTGCTTTGCTTGGTCCTACTTATATATGACAGGAATCCCACTAGAGATAACCATCCATCGACTAAGTGTCGATCCCATATTTAAACCGGTGAAATAAAAGAGGATGCCTCAGTCCGAGGTAAAGCACGCATTCATCAAAGACGAGGTAACAAAACCTCTTAAAATAGGGTCCATTAGGGAAGTAAAATTACCCCGAGTGGCTAGATAATGTAGTAATAGTCCCTAAAAAGGAAAACAAACTTAGAATGTGTGTAGATTATAAAGATTTGAACAATGCATGCCCTAAAGACTCTTTCCCATTGCCCTACATCGATTGTTTGATCGATGCTACAGCCGGCAACGAGATCCTTACTTTTCTCGATGCCTACTCAAGGTACAATCAAATTCGAATGGACCCGGAGGACCAGGAAAAGACTTCATTTATCATAAAGTATGGTACATATTTCTATAACATAATGCCGTTCGGGCTAAAAAATGCAGGGGCTACTTACCAACGCCTAGTTAATAAAATGTTCGAAATCAGATAGGCAAATCTATGGAAGTTTATATTGATGACATGATCGTTCAATCCCTGCGCGTAGAGGACCATTTGACTCATTTTAAAGAAACGTTCGAGATCTTAAGAAAATACAACATGAAACTCAACCTTGAGAAATATGCTTTTGGAGTTGGCTCGGGAAAATTCTTAGGTTTTATGGTGTCGAACAGTGGGATCGAGATCAACCCCGACAAAATCAAAGTCACTGAGGAAATCACTGTCGTAATCAATGCGTAAGTCGTACAATGTCTAATGGGACGGAAATCTGCCCTAGGCCGATTTATCTCGAGATCATCAGATCAGAGTCATCATTTATTTTCCCTACACAAGAAGAAGAACGACTTCGCATGGACTCCGGAGTGTCAAGGAGCCTTAGAATAATTAAAACGGTATCTCTCGAGCCCACCCTTGCTTCATACTCTGAAGGAGGGTGAAAAACTCTACTTGTATTTTGCCATGTCCGAGGTAGCGGTAAGTGGCGTGCTGGTTCGAGAAGAACAAGGTACGCAATTTCCTATTTATTATGTAAGTCAGAACCTAGGAGATGATGAAACCAGGTACCCACATTTAGAAAAGTTAGCACTCGTACTAATAAGCGCATCTAGGAAATTGAAACCATATTTTCAATTCCACCCTATATGTGTATTGACTACATACCCAATTCGAAATATCTTACATAAGCCCAAATTATCGGGCCGATTGTCCAAGTGGGCCATCAAACTTGGAGGGTATGATATCGAATATCCACCCCGTACGACTATCAAGTCTTATATTTTGGCAGACTCTGTGGATGACTTTACCCCTACCCTCGTACCCAAAGTAGAAAGAGAACTCTTGCTAAACACGGGTACATCTTCGGGGGTATGGACCCTCTTCACGGACAATGCCTCGAATGTGAAAGGGTCTGAGCTCGGTATTGATTTGTAATCACCTACGCGCAATATCAAAAGACAATCTATCAAAACTTTTAAATAGACTAACAATGAGGTAGAGTATAATACCATGATTGCAGGTCTCGAACTGGCGAAGGGCCTAGGAGCAGATGTCTTTGAGGCCAAGTGTGACTCCCTTTTGGTAGTAAACCAAGTAAATGGAAGCTTCGAGGTTCGAGAAGATAGAACTCAATGGTACTTAGACAAATTTCAAGTGACATTGCATCGCTTCAAGGAAAGGACACTGGACCATGTACCCCGAGAACAGAACAGCTAGGCCGATGCACTTGCAAATTTGGGGTCATCGATTGAAGAAGATGATATTGTTCCGGGGACTGTCGTCCAATTTTCGAGGTCAGTGGTCGAAGAAGTCCATGCAGAAATTAATTCAACAAGTTTGATGTGGGATTGGAGCAATAAGTACGTCAAATACTTGAAACACGGGAAGCTCCCCTCGTACCCAAAAGAGCCAAGAGCCTTACGAGCCAAAGCAGCTCGATTCTCGCTCGATGAAAATGGAATATTATACAGAAGAACCTTCAGCGGACCACTGGCAGTGTGCTTGGGACTGCAATACACCGATTATGTACTACGAGAATTCCATGAAGGCACTTGTGGAAACCACTCTGGTGCCGACTCTTTGGCTCGCAAAATGATCAGAGCAGGGTATTACTGGGATAGCATGGAAAATGATACTAAGGAGTTCGTTCGAATGTCTGATAAATGACAAAGGTTCACACCGATGATTCATCAGCCCGGTGAACAACTCCATTCTGTCCTATCCCCGTGGCCATTCATGAAATGGGGGATGGACATCGTCGACCCCCTACCAACGGCGCCAGGTAAAGCTAAAATTGTTCTTGACTGACTACTTTTCAAAATAGGTAGAAGCGCATGCCTTTGAGAAAATAAGAGAAAAAGAAGTCATTGACTTCATATAGGACCACATCGTGTGTCGGTTAGGGATACACGCCGAAATAGTATGCGACAATGGGAAGCAGTTCATCGGCAGCAAAGTGACGAAATTCCCCGAGGACCATAAAATCAAAAGAATTCTATCAACGCCCTATCACCCAATCGCAAACGGCCAGGCCGAATCCACAAACAAAACAATCATTCGAAACTTGAAGAAGAGGTTGGATGATGCAAAGGGGAAATGGAGAGAAGTATTGCCCGAGGTGTTGTGGGCATATCGAACAACGTCTAAGTCGAGCACGGGGGAAACCCCATTTTATTTGGTGTATGGGTTTGAAGCATTGATTTTGGTCGATGTCGGGGAACCTAGCGCCATGTTTCAGCATACCACCAAGGATTCGAACCATGAGTCCATGAACACTAGCCTCGAGCTACTAGATGAAAAATGTGAAGCCTCACTAGTTCGAATTGCCGCACAAAAGCAAATGATCAAGAGGTATTACAACAGAAGGACAAACCTTCGCCATTTCGGAGTCGGGGACTTAGTCCTAAGGAAAGTCACCCTCAACACTGGAGACCCAAACGAAGAGAAACTGAGCACCAATTGGGAAGGACCGTACCGAGTCCTCGAAGTCATAGGGAAATGATCCTACAAATGTAGCACAATTGATGGCGAGCAACTACCAAACAATTGGAACATATCACTGCTCAAACGATATTATTGCTAAGGTATGACCTTCTCCCCTTTTTCATTTGAATTTAAGACTAACTCATTGCAGGTTTTCGATTGGAAACATCGAAGCATCCTTCAACTCGAAGACCTTAGGTTTTAAGCATGCGTTGAACTCTTTTTCCATTAGATCGGGTTTTTTCCCAAATGAGGTTTTCCGGCAAGGTTTTTAACGAGGCAACACTTATATGATACCTAAGGGAAATTCAACAAGTATTCAAAGTTTATTTTCAATCAACCTCGAATACTGGTTGGGGGGGGGGCATCACCCTCGGAGGTGGCATTTTTGAAGAAAACAATTCATGCCAAAAAAGGGCCTCGATAGGAGAATGTTGTAGTGGGCCAAACGGTCAAATGAACCGTGTCCATGTAGAGTAGTCGAGCCCCTGAAGGCAAAACATATACACATGTATCAATTATTCGAAGAAAAATTCTTACTATATCCAAACACTTTGTGTCTCAAAGAAGTCTACTATTTTCACACTTAAAATTCTATGAGAAACAACTCAAAAGTCAGAATGCAAATGCACCCTGAATACTCGGGGACTGTCATCGACAATCAACACATCGAATCATCGAAAACTCGAACCTATAAGACCTCAAAGAGGCATACTCGAGCTCATAAGACCTCTAAGAGGCACCCTCTTGATATAAAGGCTAAGGTCTTAATACTCGGGGAACTAAAGGCTACAGCCATATAAAAGACTACGATCATATGAAAAAGCTATAACCGAAATAATGCGGCTCGGAGACGTTCGACTTCCGCCATTAAACTAAAATCCTTCAAACACTTAAAAAAATCGGTTAAATTAGGCTACCCTCGGCAAAAGCAAATGATAAAGGACTTCGATAAAACTAGCCCTCGAATAATTCAGAGGCTTCGATAATATTAGCCTTCGAAAAAACCTCAAGAGGTATTCAATTATCGTTACACAACGAATTACAAACGAGGTTCCAATCGATCAAACATTCGAAAAATCCAATGAGTACGGGTACAAAAAACACATACTAAGGCATACTAAATATTTCACTAAGTCTTTTAGCCAGAAAGAGGGATAAATTATAGAAAATTTTAGAGGCCGAATTGGCCCTACCTAAAGAGCCTAAGGGCTAACCTAAAAGAGCCTAAGGGCCAACCTAAAAAAGACTAAGGGACAATATTAAAGAACCTAAGGTCCAATATTAAAGAACCCAATGGACAATATTAAAGAACCTACGGCCGAAGCATACTGTGCTCGAGACCTTACTCATCTCGCGTTCAAAAGTACCATCACCCCGAGCTAGCGTCAAACCAACTCGAAGATAAAACCTTAAAGGGTAAATATTATCGATCGTTGATCAAGTAGAAAACCTAAGGGTTTATTATATTCTAAGTCTAATAATACGATTGATCATCTAAAACACCAAATGTTATATCACAAGTGGAGACAAAACAAAATGTAACACGAAACAAAGGTGAAGAAAAAAGGCTCTTTGTATTTAAGAGATGATTCCAAAGTCAACAAAAGACCACGAGCATAGCAGGACCAGAAACAACTCCTCGAGTTGAACAAACGCCAGAAAGATCGAGAAATAACGGGTCAGGAACAGACCCCACTTTTATGAGAATGCTCGAAGACATCACCAAAATGATCGAGTCAAGAGAAGAAAAGATAGAGGCCAATGACAAAAAAGTGGAAACCTACAATTCGAGGGTCGACCAGATCCCGGGCGCACCTCTGATTTTGAAGGGAGTAGATTCGAGAAGTTCGTGTAGAAAACATTTTCATCGAGTGCGAATCTGAAGCCCATTCCGAAAAAGTTCAGGACGCTCAATATCCCAAAGTATAACGGGACCACAGATCACAATGAGCATATTACCACTTATACTTAAAGGAAACGACTTAAAGGACGACGAGATCGAGTCTGTTTTGTTAAAGAAATTTGGAGAAACACTGTCCAAGGGGGCCATGATGTGGTATCATAACCTCCCCCCAAACTCAATAGAGTCGTTTTCCATGTTGACAAACTTTTTTGTGAAGGCACACGCTGGTGCCATTAAGGTTGCTACAAGGAATTCCGATGTCTTCAAAATTAAACAAAGGGAGAACGGGATGCTAAGGGAGTTCATATCCCGCTTTCATATGGAGCGAATGGAATTAGCATCAGTCTCCTATGACTGGGCAGTGCAAGCCTTCACTCAAGGCTTGAATGAACGAAGCTCGATAGCTTCGAAGCAGCTAAAGCAAAATTTGATCGAGTATCCCGCCGTAACTTGGGCGGATGTGCACACCATGTATCAATCAAAAATCAGGGTCGAGGACGACAAATTAGGAGCCTCCTAGGGCTTAGTATATCCAAGCAGGATCTTAGCAAAAGAATAAAGGAATGCAGAAAGGGAGCCGAGACCGAACAAGGAGAGGTACCAACCTTATGCGGAAGACCGAAGAAATGCTTCGAGGCGTAACATACCTCGAAGTGATCGAAGGGAGGATCGAGGCCAACGTTCCCGGGGACTCATGAGCAAAACTGGGCTCGACAGACACACGAGGTCGTTGGAGGCACCCCGATTGTCAGATTACAACTTCAACATCGATGCATCAGACATCATATCAACCATTGGTAAGATCAGAGATACCAGGTGGCCAAAGCCCATGCAATAAGACCCTTCCCAAAGGAACCCCAATTTGATATGCAAATACCATGGCACTCACGGTCATAGGACCAAGTATTGTAGACAACCTTGAGAGGAAGTAGCCCGCCTAATCAACGAAGGTCACCTTCGAGAGTTCCTCAACGATCGAGCCAAGAACCACCTTCAATCGAGAGAGAGAGGCGAAAAAGAAGAATGAAATAGAAGAGACCCAACACATCATCTATATGATCATTGGAGAAGCCGACGTCCAACAGGGACCCATTTTCAAACGAACAAAAGTATCCATCACAAAGGAAAAGCGGACTCGGAGCTACATCCCTGAAGATGCTCTTACATTCTACGAAGAAGACATCGAGGCCTTATCTAAGCCTCATAATGATGCATGGGTAATTTATTTCCTTTTAAATAAAGTTCAAATTAAATGTGTGCTCGTAGATCCAGGTAGTTCGGCCAAAATAATCATGTCGAGAGTTGTGGAGCAGCTCACTGCTCGATCAGATCATACCCGCCTCTCGAGTTATGAACAGATTCAACATCGCGAGTGAAACAGTGAAGGGGGAAATCATCCTCCCAGTCAACGTGGCCGGTACAATTCAAGATACCAAGTTTCATGTCATTGAAGGTGACATGAGGTACAATTCCTTACTTGGAAGGCCATGGACACATAGTATGAGGGCGGTGCCATCAACTCTTCATCAAATGATGAAGTTCCCAACAAAGGATGGTATAAAGACAGTGTACGGAGAGCAGCATGTAGAAAAGGAGATATTTGCGATACACGACATGGTGCCAGACAAACCCGAGGGACAAGTGACCATAGTCTATACCTTCTGACAAACCTGAGGGATAGGTGACCGATGAGAAGATAGTCGAGGACGATGAAGAAGACTTCCTCACTCCACGAGCCTTCGTTGCCCCCCAGGAGTCAGATGCAACAAAGTCAACAGCCAAAGAGCTTGAATAGGACGCACTGGTCGAACATCTCCTAGATCGAAAGGTATACTTGGGAACGAGATTAACCCCTGAACTCAGGAAAAAACACATTTAATTTCTTATTGATAACATTAATTTCTTCGCTTGGTCCCATCTAGGTATGAGAGGGATCTGACCGGAGATAACCACCAATCGACTAAGTGTCGATCCCAGGTTCAAACCGATGAAACAAAAAAAGGAGGCCTCAGTCCGAGGTAAAGCATGCATTCATCAAAGACATGGTAACAAAACTTCTCAAAATAGGATCCATTAAGGAGGTAAAATACCTCGAATGGCTAGCTAGTGTAGTAGTAGTCCCTAAAAAGGGGAATAAATTGAGAATGTGTGTGGATTATAATGATTTGAATAAAGCATTCCCTAAAGATTCATTCCCACTATCCAACATCGATCGTTTGATCGACGCTACGGCCGACCACTAGATCCTTACATTTCTCGATGCCTACTTCGGGTACAATCGAATTCAAATGAACCAGGATGACCGGAAAAAGACTTCTTTCATAACGAAATATGGCACATATTGTTATAATGTAATGCCTTTCGGGCTAAAAAACGTGGGGGTTACATATCAACGCCTAGTTAATAAGATGTTCGAACAACAAATAGGCAAGTCTATGGAAGTTTACATTGATGACATGCTAGTTAAGTCCCTGCGCGCAGATGACCATTTGACTCATTTGCAGGAAATATTCGACATCCTAAGAAGGTACATCATAAAGCTTAACCCCGAGAAATGCGCTTACGGAGTTAGATCAGGCAAATATTTGGGCTTCATGGTATCAAACAAGGGGATCGAGATCAACCGCAATAAAATCAAGTCCATCGAGGAGATCACCATGGTAAACAGTGTGAAAGTTGTCAAGCGACTGACCGGGCGGATAGTAGCCTCAGGCCGATTCATGTCGAGGTCATCAGATCGGAGTCATCACTTCTTCTCCTAACTCAAGAAGAAAAATAACTTCGAGTGGATCCCGGAATGCCAACATGCCTTGGAAGAATTAAAGAGGTATATATCGAGCCCACCTTTGCTCCATACCCTGAAGGAGAATGAAAAACTATGCCTTGGAAGGCCATGTTCGAAGTAGCAGTAAGCGGTGTGTTCATTCGAGAAGAACAAGGTACACGATTCCCTGTCTATTACATAAGTCGGACCCTAGTAGATGCTGAAACTAGGTATCCGCACTTAGAAAAACTAGCCCTTGCATTAATAAGTGCATCTAGGAAATTGAAGTCTTATTTTCAATGCCATCGCATATGTGTTTTAACAACATACCCTCTTCGAAACATCTTGCATAAGTCCGAATTATCGAGCCGATTGTCAAAATAGACCATCAAACTCGGTGGGTATGACATCGAGTACCAACCCCTACTATGTTGTACCAAACCAATTGAAGAAAATAAGTTTCGTCGAAAGTCGACGAGTTTGGAATGTTATAACATGTACTTTAGGGTGAGACTATGGTTCATTACATGATAAGGAGGTTATTATATGAGTTAATTTTTATTGTATGATAGTTGTGTTATACGTTTTGAAGTCAAGCAAGTGGTGGAACAAAAGTTGGCAAAGGACTTCACAAGTTACACTCATAATGTACTTAACATTAGCTCAAATGTAACTGAGCATTTCTCCAAATATACTTGGAATTAGGGGATTATCTACCTAAAAAACTGAATATCTATGAGTCTAGTTTCCAACACATTAAACCGTTCATCGATACAACATAGGAGTAGAGAGATATTTGCAATTTCGCGAGACTGCGCAAACATCATAAGTGACAAGTAGGTGGATCACTAGAGCTTTTTGAGCAATACATTTCATGTATTATATGAGGTCTTATTGGTACATATTATATACCAAATTTAAGGTCTTGGAATTTACTTTCCAACTCTCTTAACCGTTTGTTCATACGACATCAGGATAAAAAGATATAAGCGTCGGAAGATGGACCAATCCTAGGGTGCCAAGCTATCACCTCTTTGACTTTTCCAAACTTGATATATATAAACATTAGGTCGGATTTCTCTTCATTATTAAGCCTAAAACGACCATAGAACACCCATAAACATAACCTCAAGCTATCTACTAGGGTTTCAAAGAATAATATCATCCCGGGCATGAAATCGAGAAGCAATAACATCAAAACAATCTCTACGACGTAAGTGTCATTATATCGCCTCTTCTTTTTCTTTGTAGTTATAGTTTTGGAAGTTACTTCATAGTTAAGAAACGTCTAATATCTTTATTTAAGGGTTTAAATATCAAGAAAGTTTGATAAATGTGTTTCCTAATAGTTAAAACTCACAGGACGGTGATCGAAAGCCGTGAGTTCGAGTTATTTGACTTGTAGCAGACTATTTTGTGTTGCTGTTGGGCTGCGTGTTTTACTACTGTTTTGTGGAGTTTTGGGGGAGGAAGGGTGTGGAGAAAAACCATATATATGTAGGGTTGTGAGCTGGTCGTTCGTTGTAACATTTCTGGGTTGTTTGACATGACTACGGTGGTCGTCTTATGTGTGAAGTGATTAGGTTGTGTGTGGACTATTTTGGGAGGCTCAATATGATTATTATTAATGTTGTTTGGGCTTTTATGTGATTGTTTTGACTTTTGTGAAGTCATATAAATATGGGAGGTGCTGTTCGTTTCATCGTAAAATAGGTTGTGATCGATACATAATAGTTATGACGCTTAAACAATAACGATAATGTCGTTTCTCTTATTGTAGATTAAGGAGTTGTGACATTTGCGTAGCTTGAGATTGGGATAGTATAGACAAGGTATGTTAGGCTATTCCTTTCCTTCTTTTGCACGACTCTGATTGTACATAATGCAATGAACGAGCTTCCAAAGATACTCTACTCTTAGAAGCTAGCAGTACTTACATTGTTTCCCTTCTTATGGAACAATTGATGTTGAGGTTACTTCTCTTATTCTTATGTTATCAATGTTGTTGGTACTTCCTGATTCTTATAAGATTCTCGATGAAGAGTTAGCCCTAATGATGTGTACGGATATTATCGACCTTACGTCACTCCGAAATGTTCAGAACATGATTCCAATGAGTCCTGCATTCATTATATATATGTATCTATTTTACTCTACCGAGCCGCGCTATAGTCGGACGGGTATGGCACCTATTGTGAAACCACTGGTCAGTTGGGTTTATCTAGTCCTTTTTTAGGCCGGGCATGATATGATGATGATGATGCCCACAGAGGAAAATGTTTTATGATGATGATGATGCCCACAGAGGCGGATGTTTTAAAAATACTTCGTGTATATATGTATCATGCATTTCATGTTACTGTCTCTTAGAAGCACTCAGATGCTACAGGTTGTATCTCTTACATCTCTCTTTACATTACTGTTCTTATTTATGCTTTCCTACCTTACATACTCAGTACTTTATTCGTACTGAAGTCCTTTTATAGACAGGTAGACACAGCTCCCCCACCACAATAAGCTTTCATCAGTTACGGAGATCCGAAATTTTCTTGGTTTGGCGGGATATTACCGTCATTTCGTAGAGAGATTCTCATCTATTGCAACACCTATGACCAAGATGACCCAGTAGGGTGCTCTGTTCAGGTGGACATAGGATAGTGAGGAGAGCTTTCAGAAGCTCAAGACAACTTTGGCTATAGCCCCAGTATTGGTATTGCCCTTTCATGCTCGGGGTCTTACACCGTCTATTGTTTTACTTCGTGGATTGGTCTTGGCGTGGTGTTGATGAAGGATGGTAGGGTGATTTCCTACATGTCCAGACAGTTGAAGGTGCACGAGAGGAACTACTTTGTCCACGACCTTGAGTTAGAAACTATTGTTCACACCCTGAAGATCTGGCGCCACTATCTATATGGTGTTCCTTGTGAGATCTACGCCGATCACGCCGATCAACAGAGGTGGTTGGAGCTACGTAAGGATTATGACATAACCATTTTGTACCACCCGGGGAAGGCCAATGTGATGGCCGATGCTTTGAGTCACCGGGCGGAGAGTTTGGGGGGTTTAACATATCTTCCAGCAGTAGAGAGACCCTTAGCATTGGATGTTCAGGCCTTATGCAGCATGTTTGTGAGATTGGATATTTCTGATCTGAGTCGAGTGTTGTCTTGCATGGTCTCTTGGTATTCTCTTTATGACCGTAAAAAGGAGCGTCATTATGATGATCCCCATCTACTAGTCCTTCAGGACAGGGTTCGGTCAGATGATGCTAGATATGTGACTATTGGTGATGAGGGCGTGTTGAGGATGCAAGTCCGGATATGTGTCCCCAATGTGGATGGGCTTCGGGAGTTGATTCTTGAGGAGGCCCACAGCTCGCGGTATTCTCGGGTGCCGTGAAGATGTACTAGGATTTAAGGCAATACTATTGGTGGAGGAGGATGAAGAAGGATATAGCCGAGTTTGTGGCTCGGTGTCTCAATTGTCAATTAAAACAACTGCTGCAAGCTCCAAATCATGCGTCGGATAATTTTTTTTCGTGATTCTTAAGCTGCCTCGAAGCATAAGCTATTACCAGCATCAGAGACCGGGTGTCTTGCTTCAGAAGTTAGAGATCCCAGAGTGAAAGTGGGAGAGGATCACCATGGATTTCGTAGTTGGGCTCCGACGGACTTGGAGGAAGTTCGATGCTATTTGGTTGATTGTGGATTGGCTGACCAAGTCAGGTCATTTCATTCCAGTGATGACTACATACTCTTTCGAGCAGCTGGCTCGAATTTACGTCCGAGAGATTGTTCGCCTTCAAGGTGTCCTAGTTTACATCACAGTTCTGGAGAGTCGTTCAGCAGGAGTTGGGTACTAGAGTGGAGCTTTGCACAACATTTCACCCTCAAACGGATGGGCAGTCCGAGCACACTATTCTGATACTAGAGGATATGCTCTATGTGTGTGTGATCGAGTTTGGAGGGTCATGGGACCAGTTCTTGCCACTTGCGGAGTTTGCCTACAACAATAGTTATTAGTCCAGCATCTAGATGGCACCGTATGAGGATTTGTATGCTAGGCGGTGTTGGTCCCAAGTGGGTTGGTTCAAGCCGGTTGAGGCCCAATTATTGGGTACAGACTTGGTCTAGGATGCCCTGGATAAGGTAAAGGCGATTCAGGGTAGACTTCGCACAGCCAAGTCAAGACATAAGAGTTACGCGGACCGAAAGGTTCGCGATTTAGCATTCATGGTTGGATAGCGGGTCTTGCTTCGGGTACCGCCTATAAATGGCGTTATGAGCTTCAGGAAGAAGGTCAAGCTGAGCCCGAGGTACATTGGTCATTTTGAGGTGCTGCGGCGTGTTGGATAGGTTGCTTATGATAGTGCTCTACCTCCCAACCTAGCAGGAGTTCATCCGGTATTCCACGTTTCTATACTCCAGAAGTATCACGGTGATTCGACTCTTGTATTGGATTTCAGCTTAGTCCACTTGGACAAGGATCTATCTTATGTTGAGGAGTCAATGGCTATTTTTAATAGGCAGGTCAGAAATCTAAGGTCAAAGAACATTGCTTCAGTAAAGGTTCAGTGAAGGGGTCACCCGGTAGAGGAGGCGACTTGGGAGACCGAGCAGGATATGCGCATTCGCTATCCTCATATTTTCATAGCTTCAGTTATATCTCTATACTCGTTCGAGGACGGGCGATTATTTTAAGAGGGGGAGGATCTGACGACCCGGCCGACCGCCTTGAGAGTTATGGCCCCAATACCCTATTAACTGTTTCCCCAGTATCTATTTCTGCTATTGTGTCTTGCCGGGAGGGCTCGTTTTGGTTTTTGGGAGTGAATTGAGACACTTGGTCACTTAATAGGAAGTTTAAGTTTGAAAGTCGAACGGATGTCGACTTGTTTGTAAACGACCTCAGATTTGAATTTTTTGGGTTCCGTTTGCTCTTTATTTTAGTGTTATTTATTTATTGTTCTTCATTTATTGCTATAATTGTTAAACCATTTTCAAGGTAAACAAAATGCTTGACAGAACTAATAGCATCTATCCAACAACATGTAAACGTATATAACGAGTAAAGGCGGACAATAAATAAAGCCATGTTTAAGTGGAAGCATGTTAAAAATAAATACATGTCGTAAAGGAAGACATGTATTAAAAAGAAAGTACATATAGCAGGTAACGCACATAATAATTAAAGACATTGAATAAATGAAGAAATGGTATATTTGAAGACATACAATTATGTGGTACACCCCATATGCCTAAAACCATGAAAACACATACACAATTTTCGCATCCCGAAATCCAAACTTTACCCACCCGGAGATATCACAATTGCGAACTCTTGTTCATCACTGTGATATTCGCAAATGCAAACTATTGATAAAAAATGCGATCAGTGTTTGAGATTCATTAATTTCGCAAATGCAAACCCTTTGCATCTGCGAAAGTCCCATTCCTCACAAAATATAATCAAGCTTCGAATTTGCGAAGCTACCTTCCTACATTCCAGTGTGGAAAATATGACACAATAGTCACAAATGCGATGAACCCCGTGTTCGCAAAAGAGACTCTGTCTTTGCAAAACGAAGTTCCAAGCCCCTTCCCAAGATAGGAAACGCGAGCCTAACATTGCAAAATCGAAGCTCATGTTTGCGAATAGGTCATCGCAAATGCGAGACCTTCAAATTAACAATACCATAAAATTCTAAATCATGCCCAAACCAATGTGGTTAAGGTATATTAAGGCTAAACCTTTCCTTCATTTTGACATGATCCCGTAACTAGACGCATTTGATAACGAGTCGCAAAGAGAAGTTTGTATTACTGAATTTATATGTATCATCCTAGTCTTATAAGTTGTAGTATTTTGACTAATTAGGAATTTATATTTTTAATGACTCGACAAGTCGTTTTACTTTTTAGAACTTCGTTCCCCTAAATAAGACTCCTTGTATGTATTTTTACTTTTTTATGACTTGAAGGCATGATTAGTTCGAGATTTGGAAGAGTTCGAGTTATAATCATAACACTTGGTAGCGGATATAACTAGTAAAGGTGGACAATAAATAAAGTCATGACTACGTGGAAGTAAGTTAAGAATAAAGACATATCGTAAAGGAAGGCATGTATTTAAAAAGTAAGGACATGTAGCAGGTAAAACATATAACAATTAAAGACATTGAATAAATGAAGATATGGTATATTTGAAGCCATACAATTAAGTGGTACACACCACATGCCTGAAACCATGACAACACATACACAGTTTCCGAATCCCGAAATCCAAACTTTACCCACCTGCAGATATCACAATTGTGAACGCTTGTTCAAAATTGTAATATTCGCAAATGCAAACTATTTATCACAAATGCGATCAATGCTTGAGATTCTGTTACACCCCATGTTTCCGTACGTGAGAGTACATCGTAAGCCAATTGATGTAAGCTTAGAAATAAGATTATATTTGATGGAATATAAAGTAAGTTAATAATGTTACATTGGAGGTTACAAATATTTAAGATCATGAATTACAAGTACCAAGAGGGTTGGAAAGCTTAGAAGCTAAACCAACTGAAGAGAATAAGTTTCGTCAAAAGTCGACGAGTTTGGAATGTTATAACATATACTTTAGGGTGAGACTATGGTTAATTAAATTATAAGGAGGTTATGATATGAGTTAATTTTTTCATATGATAGTCGTGTGGTACGTTTTGAAGTCAAGCAAGTCTTGGAACAGAAGTTGGAATAGGTCTTCACAAGTTACATTCATAAATTTGTTAAAACTTAGGTCAAATGTAGATGCACTTTTCTCTCAATATACTTATAATTAAGGGATGATCCACCTACCACACTGAATATCTATGAGTCTAGTTTCCAACGCATTAAACCATTCATCAATACAACATAGGAGTAGAGCGATATTTGCAATTTCGCGAGACTGCGGAGACATCATAAGTGACAAGTAGGCGGATCACTAGAGCTTTTTGAGAAATACATTTCATGTACTATATTAGGTCTTATTGGGACATATAATATACCAAATTGAAGGTCTTGGAATGTATTTTCCATCTCTTTTAACCGTTCATTCATATGACATCGGGATAAAAAGATATAAGCGTCGGAAGATGGACCAATCCTAGGGTGCCAAGCTAGCACCTCTTTGACTTTTTCCAAAATAGATATATATGTGTCTTAGGTCGGCTTTCTCTTCATTATTCAGCATAAAACGACCAGAGAACACCCATAAACATAACCTCAAGCTATCTTCTAGGGTTTCAAAGAAGAATATCATCCCGGGCATGAAATCGAGAAGCAATAACATCAAAACGATCCCTACGACGTAAGTGTCATTATACCGCCTCTTCTTTTTCTTTGTAGTTAGAGTTTTGGAAGTTACTTCATAGTTAAGAAACGTCTAATATCTGTATTTAAGTGCTTAAATATCAAGGAAGGTTGATAAATGTGTTCCCTAATAGTTATAACTCAAGGGACGGTGATCAGAAGCCGTGAGTTCGAGTTATTTGACTTCTAGAGGGCTGTTTTGTGTTGCTGTTAGGATGCGTGTTTTTCTACTATTTTGTGGAGTTTTGGAGGAGGAAGGGCATGGATAAACACCATATAGATGTAGGGTTGTGAGCTGGTCATTTTTTGTAACATTTCCGGGTCGTTTGACACGACTACGGTGGTCGTCTTATGTGTGAAGTGATTAGGTTGTGTGTGGACTGTTTTGGGAGGCTCAATACGATTATTATTGATGTTGGTTGGGCTGTTACGTGATTTTTTTGACTTGTGTGAAGTAATATAAATAGGGGAGGTGCTGACTGTTTCATTGTAAAATAGGTTGTGGTCGATACATAATAGTTATGACGCTTAAACGATAACGATAGTGTCGTTTCTCTTATTGTAGATTAAGGAGTTGTGACATTTGCGTAGCTTGAGGTTGGGGCAGTATATACAAGGTATGTGAGGCTATCCCTTTCCTTCTTTTGCACGACTCCGATTGTACATAATGCAATGAACGAGCTTCCAAAGATACTCTACTCTTAGAAGCTAGCAGTACTTACATTGTTTCCCTTCTTATGGAACAATTGATGTTGAGGTTGCTTCTCTTATTCTTATGTTATCAATGTTGTTGGTACTTCCTTATTATTATAAGATTCTTGATGAAGAGTTAATCCTTATAGCATGTACAAAGAATATCGACCTTACATCACTCCGAAAGGTTCAGAATATGATTCCAATGAGTCCTACATGCATTATATATATATATATATGTAGCTATTTTACTCTACCGAGCCGCACTATAGTCGGCTGGGTATGGCACCTATTGTGCAACCGCTGATCAGTTGGGTTTACCGAGTCCTCTTTGAGGCCGGGTATGATATGATAATGATGATGCCCACAGAGGCGAATGTTCTATGATGATGATGATGCCCACAGAGGCAGATGTTTTAAATGATTATATATATATATGTATCATGCATTTCATGTTACTGTCTCTTAGAAGAACTCAGATGTTACAGGTGGTATCTTCTCTACCTCTCTTTACATTATTGTTCATATTTATATTGACCAGCCTTACATACTCAGTACTTTATTCGTACTGACGTCCTTTTATTTGTGGACGCTGCATGTCGTGCTGCAGGTCCTGATAGACAGGTAGACACAGCTCTCCCACCATAATAGGCTTTCCAGTTCAGCGGTCATAGGGGAGATCCCTTCTCCGGACTTGCCGTGGTCTTGGTATGCATTTTTTGTTATAGATATTATGGGTATGTCGGGGCCCTGTTCTGGCTATGTTGTATTACTTATGCTCCTTTAGAGGCTCATAGACAGGTGTCAACTCATGTATAGTTTGGTATGCCTATTGGATAATTTTTGTTGTATAGTCTTTCATGGAAGCGTGTTAGCTCGTACCTTTTATGTAGTTTCTTAGCAATCTTGTCATATGTTCATGATCAATATCTACCATTTATATTGATCTATTTATCCCTTAAAGATAATAAGAAGGTTAGATAAAATGTACGTTGGTGCTCGGTAAGTATGGCCCAGGTGCTAGTCAAGATTCTCCAGTTTGGGTCGTGACACATTCTTTGTTTTCGCAAATGTAAACCATTTGTATTTGCGAAAGTCCCATTCCTCACAAAAAATAATCAAGCTTCGAATTTGCGAAGCTACCTTCCTACATTTCAAAAGGGCAAATGTGACACAACGATCACAAATACGATGAACCCCGCGTTCGCAAAAGAGATTTTGTGTTTGAAAAAGAGTAGTTGTAAGCCCCTTCCCATTATAGGAAAAAACGAACCTAAAATCGTAAAATCGAAGCTCATATTTCCAAATAGGTCATTGCAAATGCGAGACCTGCAGATTAACAGCACCATAAAATTCTCAGTCATTCCAAAACCATTTGCAATCCATATGAATTTTGTATGATCCTCTCGGGCTCCAATCTGAAATCCATATAAATGTATTAACATCATACAAACTCGGTCGAGAACTGAAATCATAAAAAATCAAGAATCTATCATTAAAAATAGCTTTTTCAAGCTTAAAACTAAATTTTTCCCAACATTTCACATAAAGCACCGAGAGAAACTCGAGTCACCCGGGACGCCAACCAAACATACATACATGTTACCCCCCGTACATTAATTGTTAGAATACATAGCAAGTGAATCAATATAAACTAGTGACTTTAAGGACAATGATAAGTTAAAACAAGTTTTATGGATGTTTGGTGAGGGTTGGAGAGTAATAAGCGAATCAGTAAACATGTGAAGAAGAATGTTCCAAAGGGGGAAATGATGTTACACCCTATGTTTTTGTACGTAAAAGTATCTTGTAAGTCAACTGATATGAGCTCACAAATTAGATCATATTTGAAATTATATAAAGTACTTTAGGAATTTTAACTTGGAGGTTACACAAATTTAAGATCATGAACACCAAGTACCATGAGGGTTGGAAGCTTGATAAGCTAAACGAACCGAAGAAAATAAGTTTCGTCCAAAGTCGTCAAGATTGGGAATGTTATAACCCTTACTTTGGGGTAAAATTAGGAGTTCTTAATATGCTAAGGAGTTCAGGTTTTAAGGTACTTCAAACATATAATATTTGTATGTTATGTTTTGATGTCAAACATGTTGCAAAATAAAAGTTGGCAAAAGTTGTCGTCGGTTACATTTATAAATTAACATGAATTTGGGTCAAATGTCACTGATATTGTCTCCTACATACTCCAATTTACGGGGTGATCCACCTACACGTCTAGTTCTAATGCATTAAACCGTTCGTCGATACGACATCAAAGTAGCCAGATATTCATGTTTTTGCGAGACTGCGTAGGCATCCCCTATGGGACGCACTTGGTCGGTGACCAATATTCACATACTTTTATCTCATTTTTGGGATGATATTTTGACCTCCTTAATGCACTCCAACACTCCCAACAAGTTCCTCCCATGGATCCAATTAAACTTTAAACAAAAAATACACCATAATCCAACCTCAAAGTAGCCAAAAGTGAAGAATAACCCCTCTATGGTGTAATGATATGAATAAGGATGACGGTGCTCTAATTTATGCTTCAGGTTAGAATTTTATGTACTTTATAAGGAATGTTTAACTTGCTTTTGGTTGTGTTTAAGGTTAATCACATGTTGGATGCGGGGTTGGAGTGAAAGATATAAAAATATATATAAATACATGGTCATCCTGCTCGTGAATCATACATACGATTCAGGCACCCAAAGTTACACATATTCACACCAATAACCCTCATTTTTATCAAGAAAATTAGTCGTTCAATGAAGTGATAAAATTCTCCTTTTAATAAACATGAGAATAGTATTTAAAACCTTTCTGGAGATTTACTTGCCAATTTCGACAGTGTTCCAAACTCTATAGATTTATCCGAAACACAATTATCCAAGGAACAATCAATTCTCCTTCTAGGTGATTAAGAAAAGTGAACTCTATCCTTCTCAGAGATTTAGTTACTAACTGAAAGCATCACATGATATTTTATTGACAAGGTCACAAGTACAACAAGTAAAGCATGCTAGTAGGTCCTAGACTACCCGGACATAGCATATTAGTAGCTACGCACGGACTCCCGTCACCTCATGCGTACGTATCCCCCGCAAAGAATAGCACATAATTAATTAGTTCACCTATGGGGACAATTCCCCCTCACAAAGTTAGAAAGGAGACTTACCTCGTGTCGATCCTACTCTCCAGGTCAAGAACGCACCCAAAACTCAAATCTCGTCTCCCAAGGACTCGAAACTAGCCACAAGTTACTTAATTATATATATAAAAAATGCTAAATGAATCAATTCTAATGCATGGAAGTGTGTATTCGACTGTTTTCCCAAAAAAGTAAAAAATTGACCCCAGACCCACTTGGTCCAAACCCAAATTTCGGACCAAAACCCGATTACCCATTCGCCCCCGAGCCCTGATATATAAATGGTTTTGGAACCCAACCTCAATTTGAGGTCTAAATCCCCAAATTTCAATATTCTTAGGTTTTACCCAAAATTCCCAATTCCACCACGAAAACCCCAGATTCTAGGATGAAATCTTGTAAAAAGAAGTTAAGGAGTGAAGAAAATGAGTTATAAATCACTTACAAATATTTTGGAGAAGAGAGAGTGTTTGGAAAATCGCCTCTTATGTTTTTAGGGTTTTGAAAAATGAAAAATAACTGAAAATCCAACTTATTTATACCCCTCTCAGGCCCCCACTGCGGTCCGCACAAAAACGACAGCGGACCTTGCTGGAAAAAACAAAAAAAAAAGTGAAGAAAACAAAGAAAACTGACTGCAGTGACATGCTTTAGTATGTTGGCCATAACATTCTCTAGAGATGTGCATATTGCAATTTCTTCACCTTTCTTGAAACTAGACAAGAAGGGCTACAACTTTCGTTTTTGAATCATCTCACAATTCCTTGTAGATCAAAAGATATAGGCCTCCGAAGTCGGACAAGTGGTCCAGCTCCACCACCGCGGACCGCACAAAAACGACCGCTGCCGCGAAGGCCCCCCACCGCGGTCAGCACAAAAAGAATCGCGAGCCTCGGTGGTGGGTTAAGAGATTTGACTTCTCTGACCTGCAACAACTATGTTTTAAGCCTAAAGACATCCCGGGACCTACCTGGAACTCACCCGAGCCCTCAAAACTTCAAACCAAATGAACCAACAAGTCCCAAATCATCCTACGGACTTGCTCGAGCCTTCGGAACACTCAAAACAACGCTAAAACTCAAAATCACACCTCAAAACCCCTTGAATCAAACTTAAGGACTTTAAGTCCTTGAATTCTTTAACAATGCGCCGAACCGACCTACACTACTTGGAATGACACCAAATTTTGCAAGCAAGTCATAAATGACATAACGGAACTATTCCCGATCTCGAAATTCCATTCGGACCTCGATAACATAGAAACACGTTCCAACCAAAATTTGAACTTAAAGAAACTCTTATTTCACTATTGGGCGCCGAAACGCTCCCGGGTCATCCGAAACCCGTTCCGAACACACGCCCAAGTCCGAAATCATCATACGAATCTGCTGGAACCTTCACATCCTGATTCTGAGGTCGTCTACTCAAAATTCCAATCCTAGTCAAGTTTTCCAACTCAAGGCTTCCGAAATGAGAATTTTCTTTCCAATTTAAGTCCGAACTTCCCGAAATTCAACTATGACCACACCTAGAAGTCATAATACCTGAAATGAAGCTGCTCATGGCCTCAAACTGCTTAACGATGCGCTAGAGCTCAAAACGACCGGTTGGGTCGTTATACTCTCCCCTACTTAAACAGACATTCGTCCTCGAACGTGCCAAGAACTCTTGAGTTATCTGAAATCACTGTTTTACACCTCATGCACCTGCCCGTGCTACCCCAACCCAATTGAGTACACTTGCTCGAACAATTATGAAGATATCCTCCTTTACTTATACAAATGGGCCTTAGAACCAGGTTTCCAACATCCGAAATCCTTTGCCAGACCTGTTCCCCATATGTGATCACCGTATTAACAACCACACGAGGTACCAGAACATGGTTGCGTACCTGAGCTGAATTAGCACCATGCACCGCATAATTCATCATCTATCCACAATGACATTCCCTGACATTAATAGCCAAAATTCCACGAATATGATGCTCCCAATGTACCTCAGGACACTTATGTATAAGTCCTGCAAAAAGGTTGACAATACCACCACAACGGAGGAGATGTGTAGAAATTTCCAACCGACTGTAGAGTTAACCAAACATTGAATCTCTTAGTACTAACCAAATACTAGTATTGTTCCTTCATATACTTTACAAAAATCTTATCGCAATGATCCTTGATCCAATAATCTCGCCTCACCCAGTAGGATCTACTCAGACAACCAATCACCCCATACATGACCAACAGCCTCAAATGATGCCACAATGCGCCAATAGGCCACAACTCAAACATGATACATAAAGAAAGGACTTAGGAAGGGACTACTCAACTCACGCAACTATTATGAACTTTCCTTAGAAAATAGGAAGCAGAACACAAGAAAAAAGATACAGGAACCTTACTCAACATCACACTGTTGCAGCGTGCAACCCGATCCAAATAACATACCCGTGGCGGCGTGCCACACGACCCCATCATAAAATTCACATAAGGAGATATACACGGAGTTGACTTGCTCACTATTACAAATTACTGAATATCGGTCACAAGCATGCTAAGTGCATAATACTATCCTGGGTAGACTGATAGAGTCATATGCTACAAAACATAAGCACAATTGTGGTGCGATATATATACTTTGAATCTCAAGAGCTCTCACGCTCATATAACATCATTACTACGCGAAAACTCAGCACATAGGAATTTATCAAGCCGTTTCACAATTCAGACGGCATATCATAATATTTCATTAATTGGACGAAGACGGAACTACATCTGATATTCTAACACCCCTCCTTGGGGAGCGCTATATTGGAATGAACACACCTGACTCATATGAAGCCATAGTCCTCTTTAAATCCATTCACACACTTCAAGGTGATTCTGCTCGCACTGAACTAGGCTGATATCCTTTCTTGGATCCATAACAACCCATCTCTTCTCATAACACACAAGAACCACCATCATAGTCGGGACCTCACCTCGCAATTCTGCAATAAAGTTGAACTGAACACCTTCCAGGTATAACTCTCAAACAAGCAATATTACATTTCTTCATACTCAGTCTGAATCCATTAAGTGACTACATGTCACATTCATACGATCTTCCCGCGGTCATGCTCCCACGTCCTTCCACACAGGGTAACAGGTCTGCACATCCATACCGCCGATCATACTGACGTTGTAAAACAAATCAAGAACCCCTGACCAGGATGTAAAGCCTTTTTCCTCAAACACCGATCGCAGGTGACACTAAAGAGAACACCAGCTTACTCCAAACATTCAAATCCCTTTTCCCCGCTCATCCGAGCTCATGACATCCTTGTTAACACCAAACTACAATCTTGATCCTTACTTCCTGGTACATACCGTTTACTACACCTAACATGAAATATGAGATGGCGCAAGAATCCCATCATAACTCCCGAACCATTAATAAGGTGATAACTCCATCATATAGAAACGTTTTTCTTACCTCAATTCAAGAGAACCATAACAACTCACGAGTGACTTCTCAGAATCACAAAACAGGCAAATCCTCAGGGGATATTCTATACCCCCATGATCCTTCTGGGATCCGCCTACACCTGACAAGCCATAATACTTGAATGCTTCCAATTATGATATATTACGACGGACGACAAGCCTCGCATACACCGACAAAAACCACATGCATAATTTAATCTCTCTGACGAAACTGATCACTGCTGCACATGTGTCATTCCAACCATGGCTAACCAATATATCTTCATTTAATCATCCTTAACTGCCTTAGAAACAATAGTGACCCCATTCAACTCATAACAAACTCAATCCTCACTCATCCCGAGTGTCCTTGACTCATGAGACCATACTGTCTAAATCCCGCAAACCGTCTCACACCCTCCTGATAATCTTCCTACAATTCGGAGTTTACTTCTCGCACTCCTCTAATACTATTCTGCACGCTGAAAATAACATAGAATACTCCAATCATTTTCCCTTTCTCCGAAATTACGCTGCCAAAGCTTGATTCTTAATCATATTGCTGCCTGATACCCTTAAACACCGCATACTTAGCCTTCGAATTCATTAGAACCGCTATCAAGAGTCACCCACTCTGACTGGCACCGAATACAATCAACTCCCAGTCTCTTCTAGCACATGAACTTCTTCTCAATTAAGCATGTGACTGAGTCACTACCCTTACAACTCGCCTATGCCTTAAGCATAACTTCTGAATCTCCCAAAACCTAACCCCGGTCCAATAGGACCAACCTTTGCACATATTTATCAAATCCCGTGCTCAATTACCACCTTATTCTTTAGCTGTAATAACTTTCCAATATGCCGACAATCCGTAACCCCATGAGAACAAACCCTACAATCCAATTGCAGGTGGTGGGACTCCCCCCACTTAGCCCGAAGCTACTCCTTGAACCACCCTAGACCCTGCTGAGATCCTTTCTCCTTTGTTAACATGATCCTGCTCGACCAATCCACCCAACTCTTCCGAATTCTCTTGTTAACATTCTTTGAATACTCAAATTCTCTAGAAACATTCACATATTCGCCCTCCTACCGAATAGCCACTTGAATTCCTCGCAGAAACTTGCCAACCACACAACTGCTAATCTCCTCACAGGAAATAACCCACCTGTGGAAATCACCAACTGACACCTTCCAATGACGCTGTACTGCACACTCTCTACAACATCAATACCCTATCCTATGATTGTTCTCATTTACGAACTTTACTAGTACGTCTGTTCCTCACGGACATCCACTAGATGTGCTACAATATCTTCTAATTCACCCCTAGGATGCCGCTCTCCCACTTTAGCTCAACTCAATCCTATGAGAAACTACTTGCCTTCTTTTTCTTACACCTGGCCTCTAAGAAATTTATCCGCCACCTGACACTTCTCACATGTCTTCCTTTATCGTATGCTACCCAATTATTGCCTCAGTTCAATATCATACCTGTAACACTTAATCAAGCAGATCACCACAACTTCAAAACTCTCCGATGATCATCTTTCTCGGGCTGCCTTCATTAGAAATACTTATTCAATACTGAACCACCGCACACCACGACTTCTAACAGTCGCCACTTCAATACTACTTCCTAATACCCCGACCCCATGCAACCGAAGAAACCATAGCACCAAAAAACTTAACACATTCCATTCGATCAATGACGACGATATCACATCACAGGTGAATATTTCACCTCACTTGAAAACACCAAGTCTTACTACTTTATCAATCCAAAACCTGACCATTTATAGTTCAATTTCCTTTCCTTCCCTGAAACTAAAATGCTGAAATCTCAAAATCACGCTTTGAGAAGACCTCCCTTCAAGTCATTCATTACCCCGACATATAGGCAAGAATTCTACCATCATATCAACACCGCGCGACAACCAATCGTAAGCATCATAACAATCTGAGCATAGCCTCAAAGTTTTCAGAAACACAGCTACCGAGCTGAAACAACATATTATCTTTCTGCCAGGCAACAACAAAAGCCCCAACCAATTACGCATGGAAAACATCATGCACCCTATCTGTAGCACCATTTCAATTCCTCAAATTCCTGATTCATAGCAAGCGCTTCGCGACGCGTAAGATTGAGTAGGAAGAAACATAGGCATAAGCCTTAAAGGAATCGAATTGCACGACGAGGAATCAAGAAGGGAATTACTCTTAACATCCCTGTAGCCTTTCGAAGATAAGTACAAACGTCTCATTACCAATCCGCAAGACTCTACTAGACTTGCTCATGACTCGTGAAACCTAAGGGAACCTAGTGCTCTGATACCATGTTGTCACGACCCAAAATTTATTAAGGTCGTGATGGCGCCAGACACCACCGTCAGGATACCCAACCATCAATTAGTTGAAATAAATTCTTGTTTTAACATTTTCAAAATCTTTACCTTTCGCTTACAACCCAATGAGCGAATAAAAATTTATTAAATAAACACGATAGGTAAACCATTCAATTTATTAAATAAAATCCCAAACACATCCCAGAACCCGGTGACACAAGTACATGAGCAATTTCTAAGAATTTTACAAACACAACAAAGCTTGTCTGAAATACCAATGGACAAGGAATTTAAAAATGAGAATACAATACATAGAGGAATACTCTGTAGGTTGTGGGTCGCCTCCAGATAATGCAGCTCAACGAAGTCTCCAATGCTGGCCACATCGCGATGAAAGTACCTGTGCAATAAAAATTCACAACAAGTGTAGTATGAGTACAAAAACAACGTGCACTCAGTAAGTATCCCGCCTAACCTCAGAGAGGTAGTGACGAGAGGTCGAATTTGACACTTGCTATAAGTCAGTTTAGTATAATCTAGTGAGATGGTAAGCAAGAGTATCATAGGCAATTTAATAATAATCAGGGATAAGAAATATCAACTTCTTTCACATTTAAAACATTAAACCTCCGTCATTTCAGTTGGCAATTTGAAACTTCTTAGGCCAATAAACAGTAATAATTACAGGAAATACGCAACAATTATCATGCGCAAAAAAATGTCGAGGGTCGAACGACGTGGACCAATCAATAATAAATGTGCACTGCCGAGGGCGAATAGCCCGAACCATAGATGCATCTATCTGCCCCGCTCGCGAATCGAACATGCGACGCGGTTAACATAATACTAGGGCTACCCCGCTCGCGAATCATACCTGCGACTCGGGTCCCCATATAAATATACATAAATATAGGGTCATCCTGCTCGCGAATCATACATGCGACTCAGGCACCCAAAGTTACACATATTCACACCAATAACCCACATTTTTATCAGGAAAATTAGCCGTTCAATGAAGTGATAAAATTCTCCTTTTAATAAACATGAGAATAGTATTTAAAACCTTTATGGAGATTTACTTGCCAATTTCGACAGGGTTCCAAACTCTATAGATTTATCCGAAACACAATTATCCAAGGAAGAATCAATTCTCCTTCTAGGTGATTAAGAAAAGTGAACTCTGTCCTTCTCAAAGATTTAGTTACTAATTGAAAGCATCACATGATATTTTATTGACAAGGTCACAAGTACAACAAGTAAAGCATGCTAGTAGGTCCTACACTACCCGAACATAGCATATTAGTAGCTACGCACGGACTCTCGTCACCTCGTGCGCACGTAGCCCCCGCAAAGAATAGCACATAATTAATTAGTTCATCTATGGGGACAATTCCCCCTCACAAAGTTAGAAAGGAGACTTACCTCGTGTCGATTCTACTCTTCGGGTCATGAACGCACCCGAAACTCCAAACTCATCTCCTAAGGACTCGAAACTAGCCACAAGTTACTTAATTATATCAAAATATGCTAAATGAATCAATTCTAATCCATGGAAGTGAGTTTTCTAAAGTTTTCCCCAAAAAGTCAAAAATCGACCCCAGGCCTGCTCGGTCTAAACCCGAATTTCGGACCAAAACCCGATTACCCATTCGCCCCCGAGTCCGGATATATAAATGGTTTTGGAACCCGGCCTCAATTTGAGGTCTAAATCCCTAAATTTCAATATTTTTAGGTTTTACCCAAAATTCCCAATTCCATCATGAAAACCCCAGATTCTAGGATGAAATCTTGTAAAAAGAAGTTAAGGAGTGAAGCAAATGATTTATAAATCACTTACAAATGTTTTGGAGAAGAAAGAGTGTTTGGAAAATCGCCTCTTATGTTTTTAAGGTTTTGAAAAATGAAAAATAACTGAAAATCCCACTCATTTATACCCTTCTCAGGTCCCCACCGCGGTCCGCACAAAAACGACCGCGGACCTCACTGGCAAAAACAAGAAAAAGTGAAGAAAACAAAGAAAAATGACTGCAGTGACATGTTTTAGTATTTTGGCCATAACTTTCTCTACAGATGTCCAAATTGCAATTTCTCTACAACTTTTATTTTTGAATCATCTCAAAATTCCTTGTAGATCAAAAGATATAAGCCTTGGAAGTCGGACAAGTGGTCCAACTTCTCCACCGCGGACCGCACAAAAATGACCGCATACCTCGGCGGTGGGTTCAGAGATTTGACTTCTCTGACCTGCAACAACTATGTTTTTAGCCTAAAGACATCCCGGGACCTACCCGGAACTCACCCGATCCCTCGGAACTTCAGACCGAATGTACCAACAAGTCCCAAATCATCCTACGGACTTGCTCGAGCTTTCAGAACACTCAAAACAACGTTAAAACTCAAAATCACACCTCAAAACCCCTAGAATAAAACTTAAGGACTTTAAGTTCTTGAATTCGTTAACAATGCGCCGAACCGACCTATGCTACTCGGAATGACACAAAATTTTGCAAGCAAGTCATAAATGGCATAACATAACTATTCTCGATCTCAAAATTCTGTTCGTACCTCGATATCATAAAAACACGTTCCAACAAAATTTTTAACTTAAAGAAACTCTTATTTCGCTATTGGGCGCTGAAATGCTCTTGGGTCATCCAAAACCTGTTCTGAAAAAATGCCCAAGTCCGAAATCATCATACAAACCTGGTGGAACCTTCAAATCCTGATTCGTAGGTCGTCTACTCAAAATTCCAATCCTAGTCAATTTTTCCAACTTAAGGCTTCCGAAATGAGAATTTCCTTTCCGATTTAACTCCGAACTTCCCGAAATTCAACTACGACCACACCTACAAGTCCTAATACCTTAAATGAAGCTGCTCATTGCCTCAAACTACTAAACAATGCAATAGACCTCAAAATGACCGGTCGGGCCGTTACATGAAACTTCCATCTTCTAGTGTAATCGCACATGTGCATGGCCAACTGCAGGTGCAAACTTGCAGAAGCAAGGCCTTGATCGCAGAAGAGGCACAATGTGGGCTGCCTTGTTAGCACACAAGCGGTTCGGAGACCGTACCTGCGACATCGTAGGTGCAAAGGAGGCCATCGCAGGAGCAGACAAAGTCGCAGTTGCGGCGCACGTGTCGCAAGAGTGGTCTCGCAGAAGGGAGCTGCTTGTCGCAGAAGCAGGGTGGAAAATCAAGGAGAGGACCGCATCTGCAAGGCCCTTTCCGCTGATGCGGTGCCGCATAAGCGGCCAAACCTCCGCATATGTGAAAATCGTAGAAGGCAGAACCCAAATTTAATGCAAGACTTAGGAATTTTGAGCTCATTTATTTCATTGCTTGGTCGATTATTGGAGATTTTAGGGAGGGGATTTCACCTAACCCTTTGAGGCAAGTAATTTCTACACAATGTGAATAAAATACATAGTTTATGGGTAGATTTAACATGTAAATTAGTGAAAATCATGAGTTTAGGTTAAAACAAAGGTTTTTGATAAAAATGAGATTTAACCACGAAAATGGTTATGTAATTTTGTGAAAAATCATATATATAAGTTCATGAGGTAATGAGTAACAACTTTCTTTGAAAATTTCCAGAACTTGGGCACGTGGGTCTGGGGGTGAATTTTAGGAATTCTTCAACTAGGATTGAATAATCATTTTAATGGTTAGGGTATAAAATTTTGAACATGTGTTGGATATTTTATATAACATTTGAATAGTTTCGAGTCGTTTGTCATTGAATTGAGGGTTTAAAGCACAATTGTGGACAGAAAAGTAAGCTTTGAGATGAGGTAAGTCTCTTTTCTAACCTTGTAAGGGTGAATTAACCCCATAGGTGAATTTAATTAATATGTGCTTCTATTTGTGGTAGCTTCGTATGTACGAGGTGACAAGATTCTTTACGTAGCTACTAATTATGCTTATGTCCGGGTAGTTTTAGGTTTACACCATGATTTGTTGACATTATTTGATTGTGCTTACTAATTGCCTTGAATAGAGCTGAGATCAAGGATTTCAAGATTTAAAAGTTTCTAGTTGAATTTCTTGTTTTGGAAAGAATTGAGGAATATTATGATAACTAGAGAAATCTATGTTCACCCGCATCACAAGTATATTCCGCGAGGGAAGTAAATGCCATTACTCTCAAGGGAGCGGGTCGTTCACCTCGGAAGGTTAATAGATTCATCTATGATTCGTGTCGTTCAACCCTCGACAGTGCTCACAATATATGTATATGTATTTTGGATCGGGTCGTACGTCCTCGGCATAACTCCTGCATAATAATAGTGGGAGTCCCATTACATTTGATATTGTTTCATTGGCTTGAGAGGTTAAATGGTTAAATGATGGAAATTGATTAGGTACTTACTATCGGTGATAGAATTGGCCCATAGTAAGTGTTGAAGTCGATCCCTCGTCACTACTTCTTCGAGGTTAGACAAGATACTTACTGGATACATGTTGTTTATGTACTCATGCTACACTTCTACACTACTTGTGCATGATCAGAGGAAGGTGCATATGGATATCAATCCGGTGTGCATGCTTGATTTTCACGAGACTCTGCTATGGATATGGCCAAGCAATTACACATACTGAACCTAGTATGGCCGAGCGCCTGTGAGCGCTTTACGGCTAAGAAGATACTCGTACCGAGCCTTATAGGGATGGATAACTATTTTACTTACTATATTGAGACATCTAAGTAAGTATCATCAAGTAAGCATATCTTCATATCATCTTTTACTCTCTCTTACTTTTAGTTATTATATTATCATTTCTTAAACTTTTAGTTATTCGATTGCCATACATACTTGACATATTATTTTGTACTGACGCCCCTTTTGCTGGGACGTTGCATTTCATGCCTACAAGTTCGGTTAGACAGACGGGTAGACCTCCTCAGTAGTTATTGCCCGAGTTCATCTTTATCGGTAAGCTCGAAGTTATTCACAGGTGCCAGGTCTATAGTTTGGGTACATATTGTGTGTATGTTTGTATATATGTATGTATGTATGTATATATATATATATATATATATATA
>ML262762.1:70692-127728 GCA_005239495.1 Nicotiana undulata
TGTGTATGTGTGTGTGTGTGTGTGTGTGTGTGTGTAGTTTATATGGGTAGGCCAGGGCCGTGTTCCGACAAAAGTATAGACATATGTAGAGGCTTGTATACATATCCTGCCAGCCAGTATGTTGGACTTGTAGGACTTGTATGTATATATTTTTTTGTTTTTTAGTTGTCGTAGTTATAACAACTTTACCAACCTATCTTTATACAGATGTTTAGTTGGAGCTAATCTCTGCTCAGTTTTATATTTTGTTCAACAAACTATGCGGCATTGTGTCCTTGCCGGCCAAAGTAAACCATTGTATGTTTAGAGCTCCTCAGTCTTAGGTTGGTACGCTCAGTCAAGTGAAGCACCGGGCGCTGGTCTCGCCTCCCCATGTTTGGGGCATGACAGTACGAGTCCAAAATCATCATACAAACCTACAAAAATTGTGAAAACACCACTCTAAGGTCGCTTACCAAAAGTGTTGACCGTGGTAAAATTAAGTCATTTTGAAAGTAAAAAATGACATTTTCTTTACAATTATAATTATAAACTTTCGAAAATTCGCACGGACCACACACACAAGTCATAAGCTATGAGATGTCTTGGTACACAAATAGGGGATCTAATACTCAAAACTATATATTGGGTCATTACATTACAATAGAAACAAAAGCGAAGAGAAAAAATTACAACGTTATGACTGAGTATGAATCAGACTGCCATCATATCCAAATGAAACCAGGTCAAAACGTAGTTCCATTGCCTTTGCATCCCACCGAGGAAAATCAAGTAACAACGTAGTTTTGAATGCATGGAAATGATGTTTGGATTTTCTATTACAAATGGGACCGGACCCTATGTGTGTTTCCTATGTATCACTCCGTGGGAAGTCACGTCAATCTTAGTTTTGTACATAAAAATAAAACAAGACCTAACTTAATTATCCTCAAATGTTATACTTCTTAATTGCATCCGAATTGATGGGGTTTATGCTCACTCTACCATCCATTTCTGCTACAATCAATGTTCCTATTGAAAGTAAGTGATGGACTACATACGAGCCTTGCCAATTCGGCACGAACTTTCCCTTAGCATCATCTTGATGGGGAAATATCTTCTTTTTCACCAATCGCCTTAGTGCAAATTTTCTAGGTTTCACTCTTTTGATGGAAGCCTTGGTCATTCTGTTATGATAAAGCCGACCATGATAAACTACGTACATTGTCTTCTCATTAATGAGCATATGTGTTCCTGCTAGATGTGTTTCCACTCTGCATTGTCAAGACTAGTCTCCTAGATAATCCTCAAAGAAGGTATTTCTACCTCCACGGGTACTACAACTTCCATACCACAAACCAACATGTATGGCATTGCCCTAGTAGATTTTTTCATTGTAGTGGGATAGCCGACTAATGCAAATAGCAGTTTCTCATGCCATTGTCTTGTGATTGTATATTATGTTTTACAAGATCATCTTGATATTTTATTTGGCCGCTTCAAATGCTCCATTAATCTATGGTACGTAGGTGTCACGCCCTAAAACCGGGGGACGAGACCGGCGTCTAACCGGATGAACCCAGTCAAGCGGACCTGGATTGCCATTCCTGCCCAACGTATTACCCCGTGTTCATAACGTACATTATTCCATATGAGTTAGCCAATTTAGAGTCAAAGTACACTTTACAACATAATTCCATCTTTCCTCCTTTAGTTTTCAACAATAAATACTCCAAAATATACAAGTTACATACCACATTTCTGATTTGCGATCCACAAGTACGAGTGAGTACAACTACCGCCCGCAATATACATATACATATACATATACCACCCACACAGTGTCTACGGAGCCTCTAAGAGTTCTTAGGAGTTTTACATAGCTTGCCGGAAACAAGGCCCTGGCTATACCTTTACAACACAAGCAAAAGAGGATAGTATAATCCACACGCGGCCCCAGGAGGAAGAGGGGCTCACATAAACTGCTGAAGAGATGAAGAGGAGGCACCACTAACGGCGGGCTGAGTTACCCGCTATGGAACCACCTACATCCATATAAAAGATGTAGCGCCCCGGAAAAAGGGACGTTAGTACTGTGGAATAGTACTAGTATGTATGAACAAACTTTACCCTAAGTAAAATCAAGCAATACACAAATAAGAGACAGTTAATGGAACCAACAAGTATTGCACAGAAACAGAAACAACAAAAATCAAGAGTTTCACAGATTCGCCTTTCAACACCACCATATTCAAGAGTTTCACAGATTCTCATTTCAACACCACCATATTCAAGAGTTTCACAGATTCACATTTCAACACAACCACATTCCATCCTTATTACCTCGACAACCCTTATTACCTCGTCCACCCTTATTACCTCGCCCACCCTTATTACCTCGTCCACCCTTATTACTTCGTGTTGCGGCGTGCAACCCGATCCCACCATACAATCACATTTCATAACAACCATCACCAAAAATTAAATCACAAGGATCTTCATTACAATGAAGAGACAAGTTCATATCAACAATTCGCTATGTGGACTCAAGGCACAATGACTCTCACCAAGCAGTAATTCATGTACACAGTGTTTCCATAATCGTTCAACTCAATTACATCATTTCACAATACCGTTTTTCATTACTTACCACGCACAGTTTTTATCCATTATATACATTTCCACACTTGGGCACATTAACATTCTTTCATTCATTAACACTTACTTTCATATCAATACCCTCGAGCATTTATGAGCTTTGCACATAATAAGATAGGCACAACAAACCAGTTTTCACAATCTCAACTAGCATAGTAGTCAACAAGAAATTCAGGGGGTGAAGTATTACGCCTCAACACAATTTGACAATCAATTCACATATTCTCAAACAAAGTACGCATACCGTATGCTCGGACACCAACAAGAGGATTCTACAAAGGTTAAAGTTATCCATACATACCTGGAGTCGAAGTTCCCTTCTAATTCCTATTCCTAAATCACCGGACCGTCAAGCAACGTCAATCTAATTCATAATGTAACATATTCATCTTAGAATTGGGAATCATGAACACAATTCGAACTCGCCTAGGCCTTTATCGAATGCTATGAGACCCCTCAGATTACCAACCCCCTCTTTGTGATTATTTACTCTAACCCACTTCCCTTTACTATATTGTGACACTAAATGAACATGCATGCAAGGTTCTTCACTTTCATCTTCAAGAACCCAACTAGGGGAGTTCTACTATTAACCAAAAATCTGAAAATTTAAGGGAAATGGGGTGGGGACTTACCTGTTAGAATGAAGACGAAGATTACTCAAAATTCCCAGGCCTGAGTGATTTTGGAAAAATCAATTTGATGAAGAAGGATCTTTCTATCTCAAGAACCCTCTCTCCCCTCTCTCTATTTTCTTCAAAAATTCCTTAAAAATGAAGGGGAGGGATGTTTTATTAAATAGGGGGTCGGGTTTTCAATTTAGAAAATAGGAGCCCCGACACAGAAATGCGGTCAGGAATGCGATCGCATTCCTGCTATGCGGTCCACATTCCTGTCACATAGTTGGCCCTCAAATGGGCCAAAATAGGAAAACATTCTGCCAAGGTATGCGACCACTATGCGGTCCACATACCTGTTATGCGATCACATAGTACGTCGCATATTCTCCTTCGCAAGAACCGTGGGGAAAGAATGCGACACCTATGCGGTCTGCATACTCAAAATGCGATCGCATTATGGGCCGCATAGTTGTCCTCAATTTGGACAGTAGCCTGTCCAGGTGTGCGACCATTATGTGGTCCACATACACATTATGCAATAGCATAGTGCGTCGCATAACAACACAATTTTGGAAAATTTTATTTTTCAAGTTTCGGGGTACTTTTTACTCAAAATAGGTCCGTTTTAAGAGTTTCTACAGTTATAACAACACAGGGACCTACTTGGGCATTATTCCAGACATAGGATTTTACGGGTCTTTACAGTAGGCCTTGGAATTGTGATGATTGGTTATGAAACTTTCACATAGTTCCATCATGTGGTCATTATTAAGGTTGGTGAATTGTTTGTTATGATTGACTCCCACTCCTGAATTAGTACGCTATGTGGTTACTGATGACATCTGCCACCACCGTATTTGTAACGACTTTATAAGGTGAAGCTTTGACCTATTTAGTGAAATAATCAATAACTACTAGGATGAAATGATGTCGGTTTGATGAAACCATTTTTATGGGTCCGATCATATCCATGCCCAAGTGGATAATAGCCAAGGAGAACCCATCATATTGAGCTCATTCGCCATAACTCGAATAAAATCCCCATGGACCTGACCTTGATGATACTTCTGCACCTAGAAATTACTATATCCTTTCATAGTTATAAAACATATCCTGCCCGCAAAATGTTCTTGGCTAAGGTGAACCAATTCATATGAGGTCCACACGTTCCTGCATGTATTTCTTCCGAAAACTTTGTCGCTTCTGTGGCATCAACACATCTTAACAGACCCAAGTTTGGAGTCTTCCTGAAATAAGACTTCCTTGTTAAGAATGAAATTATTTTCCAATCTCCTTAGTGTCCACTTCTGGTTGTTAGCGGTATTCTCTGGATACTCTCTCTTCTCAAGAAACTTTTTGACGTGATACTACCAAGGCTTACCATGTGGTTCTTCATCTACATAAAAGCAATATGCATGTTGGTCTCGGATATCTAACTTAATAGGGTCAATGTAATTCTTGTCTGGATGTTTAATTATGGATGATAATGTTGCAACAGTGTCGCCAGATTCATTCTGGATCTGGGCCATATGCATGAATTAACTCTTGGATAACTTCTTGCATAATTCCTTCACATAACGCAGGTGTGGAAGAATCTTGACATTTTTCATAGTCCATTACCCTTGGACTTGGTGGGTTAATAGATCAAAGCCTCATATGACAAAAAATTCTTTGATGTTTATATTGATCACTATACTTATCCCAAAGATACACGCTTTGTATTTGGTGATATTGTTTATACATGGGAATCTTATATTTGCTAATATCAAATAATGGTTCCTTGATTCGGTGATAATGATAGCTCTGATTCCTACTCCCTTGAAAGTTACAGCCCCATCAAAGAACATCCTCCATCCCGAGTACGGCTGCGAAATATCTTCTCCTGCGAACATTTCTTCTTTATCTTGGAAATAGATGGTAAATGGCTTATACCCTTCTACAAGATGACTAGCCAAGGGTTTTCCCTTAATTGGCTTCTATGTCACATAACCAATGTCTAATTGTTTTAGAAAGATCTTCCATTTTGCCAATTTGTTGGATAGGCATCAGCTTTTGGAAAATGTACATCAGTGGGTCCATTCCTGAGATCAAGTATGTGGTGTATACTGATAGGTAGTGTCTTAATTTTTGGGCGATCAAAGTTAAATCATAGTAGGTTCATTCCATCAGGGTGTATTTGGCATAGTATGCCGTGAATTTCTTAATCGAATAATAAATAGCTCGATCCTTCTTTATTGTTTCATCATGCGGCTCCAACACGCATCCAAGTCAAAATGTATTGGTCATGTCATAATAAAGATGACCTAATAGAAATAGATATGGCAATAACGGTTTTCCTAGTTCTAGTTGGACCAACACTAGTGGGTTGTACATGTACTCCCCTCTCTCTATTTTGTTCATAAATTTCTTAAAAATTAAGGGGAGGGATGTTTTATTAAACAGGGGGGTAGGGTTTTAAATTAAGAAAATAGGAGCCCCGACACAGAAATGCGGTCAGGAATGCGATCGCATTCCTACTATGCGGTCCGCATTCCTGTCGAATAGTTGGCCCTCAAATGAGCCAAAATGGGAAAACAATCTGCCCAGGTATGCGACCACTATGATGTCAGAATACCTGTTATGCGATCGCATAGTGCGTTGCATAACCTCCTTTGCAAGAATCGTGGGGCAAGAATGCGACAACTATGCAGCCTACCAACCCAAAATGCGATCGAATTCTAGGCCGCATAGTTGTCCTCAATTTGGACAGCAGCTTGTCCAGGTATGCGACCATTATGTGGTCCGCATACACGTTATGCGATCTCATAGTGCGTCGCATAACAACACAATTCTGGAAAATTTTATTTTTCAAGTTTCGGGGTACATTTTACTCAAAATAGGTCCGTTTTAAGAGTTTCTACAGTTATAACAACACATGGACCTATTCAGGCATTATTCCAGACATAGGATTTAACGGGTCATTACAGTAGGCCTTAGAATTGTGATGATTGGTTCTGAAACTTTCACATAGTTCCATCATGTGGTCATTATTAAGGTTGGTGAATTGTTTGTTATGATTGACTCTCACTCCCGAATTAGTACGCTATGTGGTTACTGATAACATCTGCCACCACCGTCTTTGTAAAGACTTTATAAGGTGAAGCTTTGACCTATTTAGTGAAATAATCAATAGCAACTAGTATGAAATGATGTCGGTTTGATGCAACCATTTTTATGGGTCCGATCATATCCATGCCCAAGTGGATAATAGCCAAGGAGAACCCATCATATTGAGCACATTCGCCATAACTCGAATAAAATCCCCATGGACCTGACCTTGATGATACTTCTGCACCTAGATATTACTATATCCTTTCATAGTTATAAAAAATATCATGCCCGCAAAATGTTCTTGGCGAAGGTGAACCAATTCATATGAGGTCCACACGTTCCTGCATGTATTTATTCCAAAAACTTTGTCTCTTCTGTGGCATCCACACATCTTAACAGACCCAAGTTTGGAGTCTTCCTGAAAAAAGACTTCCTTGTTAAGAATGAAATTATTTTCCAATCTCCTTAGTGTCCACTACTGGTTGTTAGCGGCATTCTCCGGATACTCTCTCGTCTCAAGAAACTTTTTGACGTGATACTACCAAGACTTACCATATGGTTCTTCATCTACATAAAAGCAATATGCATGTTGGTCTCGGATATCTAACTTAATAGGGTCAATGTAATTCTTGTTTGGATGTTTAATTATGGATGATAATGTTGCAAGAGTGTCGCCAGATTCATTTTGGATCTGGGCCATATGCTTGAATTAACTCTTGGAAAACTTCTTGCATAATTCCTTCACATAACGCAGGTGTTGAAGAATCTTGACATTTTTCATAGTCCATTACCCCTGGACTTGGTGGATTAATAAATCAAAGCCTCATATGACAAAAAATTCTTTGATGTTCATATTGATCACTATTCTTATCCCAAGGATACACACTTTGTATTTGGTGATATTGTTCAAACATGGGACTCTTATATTTTCCAATATCAAATAATGGTTCCTTGATTCGGTGACAATGATAGCTCCGATTCCTACTCCCTTGAAATTTACAGCCCCATCAAAGAACATCCTACATCCCGCGTACGGCTGCGAAATATCTTCTCCTGCGAACATCTCTTCTTCATCTGAGAAATAGATGGTAAATGTCTTATACTTTTCTACAAGACGACTAGCCAAAGGTTTTCCCTTAATAGCCTTCTATGTCACATAACCAATGTCTAATTCTTTTAGAAAGATCTTCCATTTTGCCAATTTGTTGGATAGGCATCAGTTTTTGGAAAATGTACATCAGTAGGTCAATTCCTGAGATCAAGTATGTGGTGTATACTGATAGGTAGTGTCTTAATTTTTGGGCGATCAAAGTTAAATCATAGTAGGTTCATTCCATCAGGGTGTATTTGGCTTATTATGCCATGAATTTCTTACTCGAATAATAAATAGCTCGCTCCTTCTTTATTGTTTCATCATGTGGCTCCAACATGCATCCAAGGCAAAATGTATTGGTGATGTCATAATAAATATGACCTAATAGAAATAGATATGGCAATAACGATTTTCCTAGTTCTAGCTGGACCAACACTAGTGGGTTGTACATGTACTCCCCTCTCTCTATTATGTTCAGAAATTCCTTAAAAATGAAGGGGAGGGATGTTTTATTAAATAGGGGGTCGGGTTTTAAATTTAGAAAATAAGAGCCCCGACACAGAAATGCGGTCAGGAATGCGATCGCATTCCTGCTATGCGGACTGCATTCCTGTTGCATAGTTGGCCCTCAAATGGGCCAAAATTGGAAAACAATCTGTCCAGGTATGCGACCACTATGCGGTCCGCATAACTGTTATGAGATCGCATCGTGCGTCGCATAACCTCCTTCGCAAGAATCGTGGGGCAAGAATGCGACAACTATGCGGTCTACATACCCAAAATGCGATCGCATTCTGGGCTGCATAGTTGTCCTCAATTTGGACAGTAACCTTTCCAGGTATGCGACCATTATGTGGTCCGCATACACATTATGCGATCGCATAGTGCGTTGCATAACAACATAATTCTGGAAAATTTTATTTTTCAAGTTTCGAGGTAAATTTTACACAAAATAGGTTCGTTTTAAGAGTTTCTACAGCTATAACAACACAGGGACCTATTCGGGCATTATTCCAGACATAGGATTTTACTGGTCTTTACAGTAGGCGTTGGAATTGTGATGATTGGTTATGAAACTTTCACATAGTTCCATCATGTGGTCATTATTAAGGTTGGTGAATTGTTTGTTATGATTGACTCTCAATCCCGAATTAGTACGCTATGTGGTTACTGATGACATTTGCCACCACCGTCTTTGTAACGACTTTATAAGGTGAAGCTTTGACCTATTTAGTGAAATAATCAATAGCTACTAGTATAAAATGATGTCGGTTTGATGCAACATTTTTATGGGTCCAATCATATCCATGCCCAAGTGGATAATAGCCAAGGAGAACCCATCATATTGAGCTCATTCGCCATAACTCGAATAAAATACCCATGGACCTTACCTTGATGATACTTCTGCACCTAGAAATTACTATATCCTTTCATAGTTATAAAAAATATCCTGCCCGCAAAATGTTATTGGCTAAGGTGAACCAATTCATATGAGGTCCACACGTTCCTGCATGTATTTATTCCGACAACTTTGTCGCTTCTGTGGCATCCACACATCTTAACAGACCCAAGTTTGGTGTCTTCCTGAAAAAAGACTTCCATGTTAAGAATGAAATTATTTTCCAATCTCCTTAGTGTCCACTTTTGGTTGTTAGAGGCATTCTCTGGATACTCTTTCGTCTCAAGAAACTTTTTGACGTGATACTACCAAGGATTACCATATGGTTCTTCATCTACATAAGAGCAATATGCATGTTGTTCTCGGATATCTAACTTAATATGGTTAATGTAATTCTTATCTGGATTTTTAATTATGGATGATAATGTTGCAAGAGTGTCACCAGATTCATTCTGGATCTGGGGCATATGCTTGAATTAACTCTTGGCAAACTTCTTACACAATTCCTTCACATAACGCAGGTGTGGAAGAATATTGACATTTTTCATAGTCCATTACCCCTAGACTTGGTGGATTAATAGATCAAAGCCTCATATGACAAAACATTATTTTATGTTCATATTGATCACTGTTCTTATCCCAAGGATACACGCTTTGTATTTGGTGATATTGTTCATACATGGGAATCTTATAATTGCCAATATGAAATAATGGTTCCTTGATTCGGTGACAATGATAGCTCTGATTCCTACTCCCTTGAAATTTACAGCCCCATCAAAGAACATCCCCCATCCCGAGTACGGCTGCGAAATATCTTCTCCTGCGAACATTTCTTCTTCATTTGGGAAATAGATGGTAATTGGCTTATACTTTTCTACAAGATGACTAGCCAAGGTGTTCCCTTAATAGCCTTCTATGTCACACAACCAATGTCTAATTCTTTTAGAAAGGTCTTCCATTTTGCCAATTTGTTGGATAGGCATCAGTTTTTTGAAAATGTACATCAGTAGGTCCATTCCTGAGATCAAGTATGTGGTGTATACTGATAGGTAATGTCTTAATTTTTGGGCGATCAAAGTTAAATCATAGTAGGTTCATTCCATCAGGGTGTATTTGGCTTATTGTGCCATGAATTTCTTACTCGAATAATAAATAGCTCGCTCCTTCTTTATTGTTTCATCATGTGGCTCCAACATGCATCCAAGTTAAAATGTAATGGTGATGTCATAATAAAGATGACCTAATAGAAATAGATATGGCAATAACGGTTTTCCTAGTTATAGATGGACCAACACTAGTGGGTTGTACATGTACTCCCCTCTCTCTATTTTATTCAGAAATTCCTTAAAAATGAAGGGGAGTGATGTTTTATTAAACAGGGGGTCGTGTTTTAAATTTAGAAAATAAGAGCCCCGACACAGAAATGCGGTCAGGAATGCGATTGCATTCCTGCTATGCGGACTGCATTACTGTTGCATAGTTCGCCCTCAAATGGGCCAAAATTAGAAAACAATCTGCCCAGGTATGCGACCACTATGCGGTCCGCATAACTGTTATGCGATTGCATAGTGCGTCGCATAACCTCTTTCGCAAGAATCATAGGGCAAGAATGCGACAACTATGCGGTCTACATACCCAAAATGCGTTCGCATTCTGGGCCGCATAGTTGTCCTCAATTTGGACAGTAGCCTGTCCAGCTATGCGACCATTATATGGTCCGCATACACATTATGCGATCGCGTAGTGCGTCGCATAACAACACAATTCTGGAGTATTTTATTTTTCAAGTTTCGGGGTAACTTTTACTCAAAAGAGGTTCGTTTTAAGAGTTTCTATAGCAATAACAACACAGGGACCTATTCGGGCATTATTCCATACATAGGATTTTACGGGTCTTTACAATAGGCGTTGGAATTGTGATGATTTGTTCTGAAAATTTCACATAGTTTCATCATGTGGTCATTATTAAGGTTGGTGAATTGTTTGTTATGATTGACTCTCACTCCCGAATTAGTACGCTATGTGGTTACTCATGACATCTGCCACCACCGTCTTTGTAACGACTTTATAAGGTGAAGCTTTGACCTATTTAGTGAAATAATCAATAGCTACTAGTATGAAATAATGTCCGTTTGATGCAACCATTTTTATGGGTCCGATCATATCCATGACCAAGTGGATAATAGCCAAGGAGAACCCATCATATTGAGCTCATTCGCCATAACTCGAATAAAATACCCATGGACCTTACCTTGATGATACTTCTGCACCTAGAAATTACTATATCCTTTCATAGTTATAAATAATATCATGCCCGCAAAATGTTCTTGTCTAATGTGAACCAATTCATATGAGGTCCACACGTTCCTGCATGTATTTCTTCCGACAACTTTGTCGCTTCTGTGGCATCCACACATCTTAACAGACCAAAGTTTGGAGTCTTCCTGAAAAAAGACTTCCTTGTTAAGAATGAAATTATTTTCCAATCTCCTTGGTGTCAAGTTTTGGTTGTTAGCGGCATTCTCTGGATACTATCTCGTCTCAAGAAACTTTTTGACGTGATACTACCAAGGCTTACCATATGGTTCTTCATCTACATAAAAGCAATATGCATCTTGGTCTCGGATATCTTACTTAATAGGGTCAATGTAATTCTTATCTGGATTTTTAATTATGGATGATAATGTTGCAAGAGTGTCGCCAGATTCATTCTGGATATGGGCCATATGCTTGAATTAACTCTTGGAAAACTTCTTACACAATTCCTTCACATAACGCAGGTGTGGAAGAATCTTGACATTTTTCATAGTCCATTACCCCTGGACTTGGTGGATTAATAGATCAAAGCCTCATATGACAAAAAATTCTTTTATGTTCATATTGATCACTGTTCTTATCCCAAGGATACACGCTTTGTATTTGGTGATATTGTTCATACATGGGAATCTTATATTTGCCAATATCAAATAATGGTTCCTTGATTCGGTGACAATGATAGCTTTGATTCCTACTCCCTTGAAATTTACAGCCCCTTCAAAGAACATCCTCCATCCCGAGTACGGCTGCGAAATATCTTCTCCTGCGAACATTTCTTCTTCATCTGGGAAATAGATGGTAAATGGCTTATACTTTTCTACAAGATGACTAGCCAAATGTTTTCCCTTAATAGGCTTCTATGTCACATAACCAATGTCTAATTATTTTAGAAAGATCTTCCATTTTGCCAATTTGTTAGATAGGCATCAGCTTTTGGAAAATGTACATCAGTGGGTCCATTCGTGAGATCAAGTATGTGGTGTATACTGATAGGTAGTGTCTTGATTTTTGGGCGATCAAAGTTAAATCATAGTAGGTTCATTCGATCAGGGTGTATTTGGCTTATTATGCTGTGAATTTCTTCCTCGAATAATAAATAGCTCGCTCCTTCTTTATTGTTTCATCATGTGGCTCCAACACGCATCCCAGTCAAAATATATTTGTGATGTCATAATAAAGATGACCTAATAGAAATAGATATGGCAATAACGGTTTTCCTAGTTCTAGCTGGACCAACACTAGTGGGTTGTACATGTACTCCTTAATTCTTTCAAAAGCATTTTGGCACTCCTCTGTCCATTTCGTCGTGGTGCCTTACTTCAATAGCTTTAAAATTTGTTCACATATCAGTGTTGATTGGGCTATAAATAAGCTGATATAGTTCAATCTTCCGAAGAAACACATCACATCCTTTTTTTCTTTTAGAAGGAGGACGATCCTTCATGGCCTTGATCGTTGAAGGGTATTGGTATTTCCCCTCCTACTGATGACAAAACCCAACAATTCCCTGGCATGAACTCCAAATGCACATTTAGCAGGTTTCAACTTCAAATTTTACCTTCGCAATTGCTCAACGAACTTTCACATGTCATTTAAATAATTTTCACATTTTCATGACTTTATGTTGATATCATCAATGTATCCCTCAATTTCCTTGTGGTTCATATCTTGAAAAAAAGTACTCATAGCCCTTATGTAGGAGGAAGCGACATTCTTGAGACAAAACAACATGACTCTGTAGCATTAATATTCCCGTGGCGTGGTTAAATTTTGTCTTCTTTGCATCCTTCCCATGCATCAAGATGTGGTGATACCCAGCCAACCAATCCATGAACGACTGCAAATCATGCTTTGCATAGTTGTCAGTAAGGATATGGACACGTGGTATAGGAAAGTCATTTTTAGAAATGGCTTTGTTGAGGTCTCGGTAATCCACACGTATCCTCATTTTTCCATCCTTCAAAGGCACCTGGCACTATATTGACCAACTAGGTGCAGTGGTTTGTGACCATAACTACATTTTTCTCAATTTTCTTAATGACTTCTTTTATTCTCAACGCAAATCATGCTTAAATTTCCTTGGCTTTTACTTAACTGGTGTCCTGGCAGGATGGGTGGGTAATCGACGCTAGACAATATCAATACTTAGTTCAGGTATGTCATCACATGACCAAGCAAACACATTGATGTATTGTAGAAGTAGTTCCATCAATTCTTGCTTCTGTTCTACCTTTAGGTTGATGCAAATTCAAGTCTCTTTCAGTTCCTCATCACTTCCCATGTTGAGTACCTCTGTCTCCTTGAGCTTAGGCTTCTTCTTACTTTCAAATTGTTCAATCTCTTGTGATAAATTCTCTGGCATCATACTCCTCATAATCCATCTAGTTATTTACGATTTGTTCTAGGGTTTCATTACATGTCAGAATCACAGAACGATGTTTTTGATTAATTTGATCACTAAAACAAGAAAAAGGCAAGTATAAATTATAATAAAGATAAGTTTGCGCGATATTTAAAGAAAAGCTAAATCATTATTTCATCAAAAGAAGTGTCTCGGTGTCTAGAGAGACAATTTAACAAGAAAGTGCCAGCATGAGTCAAGGCTCATTTGATTATGAAATTGTCAAAATAATAACAAATACACACAACCAAGACTCCCGACGAACCAGAGATGGAGTGGCGGTCCAGTTCTGTAAGATCTCCCCTTCTTCATGATCCCCAATGGTCTGTGCCTTGATACCAGCTCTACTACAATATTCCTTGATCATTGCAACAAATAGTTGCTCAACTCAATCGACAATCTGTTCTTCTGGTGTTGCGCTTCGACCTTGGCTCGAAATATGCTCTGGCATGAAAAACCTTTCCTCAGGGTTGCCTATATGAAATCCTCTAATCGTAGACTAGTACCCCAAGTAGGTAGTGCCTTTCTACTGTATCACCTGATTTGGCTAAATTATACCATTTAACCTACCTCCCATCATATATCACAGCTTGTACACATATTTCACCATCTCTGTGATCGCCATCCCCGACCCATATAAGTCTGCATGTCATAGAATCATTCGTTCGTTTCCATTGTCACTGTCTGTATTATCTCGACTGCATGGAAAATGTGTCGAGTCCCTCTTTACCTAGAAAATGGTATTAACATTTATATTTGATTTGTGGTTCTAAAAATACGTGATTTATTATAATACTAGTTAATACTCAAGAAGTAATAAGTGTAAGTAAGGAAAATGAGATAAGCAAACCAAAGTTGTCACAAGACTGGGGCCTCGAGCTCACTGGAATCGGGGGCCTCGAGGTCGGATAATAGCAATAAATGCAGAACACTAAATAAGGAGCAATAAAGCTGAGAGACAATGTTGAGCACGAAAAAGCAGAGAATCTTCTATTGCAGTGAATGTTGTATTTTACAAGAATGATTGGGTCCCCTTTAGATAGGAGGGGTGAATCCCAACATAGAACATGGCTAATTATGACAGAGAAATGCTATTGGTACAGCTGTATAACAGCCTTTTACGTACTTATATTATCTTTGCAGACTTTATCAGATCTAACCACGTGTACTTTGGAAGTTCCCGCCTTTTCATGATGGTCATCGATTTGATACTGCTCCGAGGCAGGCCGCGATGGGCCTTCGATATACCTTCTCGAGGTATGTACTTCGAGGTCGAACTTCAGACTCTACTTTGAGTTTCTTGAGGTCGGGCTCGGAATGCCACAGAGATCTCGATATCAGGGTTCCCGATAACGACCGTACATAGTCCCTTTATGAAAGGAATCACCTTCTCTAACTATGTAGGATGACTCAATTTTCCATGAATCATGGTTTCGTTTCAATCCCATTCAAACTTCATTTATTGGTGTAGAGTGGAAGGGACTTCTCCTGCCATGTATATGCACGTTTTTCCTTGTAGCAAATTGTAGGAGGATGAGATATCCATTACTTAAAAATAGCATCGGGAAGTTGATGTTCCTAACTTGAAAGTCCTATTAGATTTCTCTAATGCCTGTCTTTTTGTGATCCATTGAATTCCATGACTCTCACATGGCTTTCCCTTTCCAATCCTATCTTGACATCTGATTCATGCAATGTGGAAAGATTTTGATTAGATGGATTATATCATCCAAGATCTTAAACAAGAGGCCTGCTGATAAAGGGAAGACAATATACCAAGCTTGTCCCAGCAGTCAGGTTTGGTCCTCCGGGCAGCAACCCGGCCGGTATACACCCCTTTTTGGTAGTACCGGTGAACTAGATGGATATCCTCTGGGTCTTAGTCAAATATAACCAAGGGAATAGAATGAATCGTCTCTTTTATGTGGTTAACAAGGGGCCGAAACGGGGGATACTCAAATAGCTCTCACTGACACCAGAGAAGGTGAGGTCGTCTTTCTTTCCAGCCGCCTTTGCATTGTTACTTGGTTCAACTCTATTTGTGACATTTTCTCGTATGTGGGACTCTCTATCTTCTTGGGTAGATAATCGATCGTCTTTCATTTGGATAGTGAGTAGTTTTTATAATAATAAGTCAAGTCAATAATAATAGAACTGGAGGAGTGAAAGCCACTTGACTCTAAGGAAAGGAGCGAAAAACCAGGATTCCAATTGAGTAGGTGAAGAGTCTCTTTCGAGCGAGATCCTTTACCACGCCTAACTAAATGAAAGAAAGTAAGAGAGAGAGTGGCCGATCGGTGATTCCATTCGGCCGAGCCAGCTATCAAAAGTCTTGCAAGCAACCTACACTAAGCTAAGCGTTGTCACTTTCTAAGGGTATGGTATAGAGGCTTGAGAAGGTGGACAATCCTTCAGTGAAGACCTAACGAGAGTCTGAATTCGGTAGATGTTCACTATGGATATGTATACGGTCAGCACCGGGGACCCCGATATCGAGGCCTCTATGGCATGCCAAGCCCGATCTCGATAGGCTCAGAGTAGAGTCTGAAGTTTGACCCCGAAGTGCACACCTCGAGAAAGTATATCGAAGACCCGTCATGGCCTACCTCAAAGCAGCATAAAATTGATGATCGCCAAGGAAAGGTGGGAAACTCCCAAGGACACGTGGTCAGAACTGATACAGTACGCAAGAGCTAGTACTAGTCCGTACTAGGTCGTTATACAGATGTACCAATAGCATATCTATGTCATAACTAGATATGTACTATGTTGGGATTCACCCCTCCTATATAAAGGGGACCCCAAACATTCTTGTAATATACAACATTTACTGCAATAGAACATTCACTGTTGTTTGTGCTCAACATTATCTCTCGGCTCCATTATTCTTCGTTTAGTGTTCCCCATTTATTAATCTTCATTTATTTCTATTAACTAATTTCGAGGTCCCCGTTTCTAGCGAGCTCTAGGTCCAGCTCTGCGACAAGAGTGGTTTGGCTATCATATTCTTCTTACATACATTCATTATTTCTTGAATATTAAGTAGTATTAGAATAAATTACATATTTTTAGAACCACAAATCAAAGATAATTGCTAACACCATTTTCAAGGTAAATAGTTTGGCGCCCACCGTGGGGCTAACAATAATAGTGATTGTTTTGGTGCTAGTTTTTTAATATTTTTACACATTTTCTTGTCCGATATTCTTTGATTTCAGGTCAAAAACCATGTCTAAATCAACAAACGCACATGGAAACAACGGTCCTGAGTTCCATGGAGAGAACAATGCAACAACCTCAGTCGCCGATGTACAATCGCAAAACCCTAGGGTAGCACCACCACCAGTCCCCGTTGACGTAGGCTCGCGCAATGCTTTGCATGTTGATGTGGACACTGATACTAACAGAAGTGTGTCCGAAGGTGACTAACAAGACGCACAAAGAACACAAGCTCGGGAAGAATGAGAAGTTAGTTTTCAAGTAATCTTTGAACTGTTACAATAACAGCAAATGGTTGTTGCTCAGCTACAGAGCCAAAAAAGGACCCGAGCACAGCAGGACCGGAAACAACTCCTCGAGTTGAGCCAGCACAAGAATGATCGAGCAATAATGGGTCAGAAAAAGACCCCACTATTATGAAAATGCTCGAGGACCTCACCAAAAGGATCGAGTCAGGAGAAAAGACAATAGAGGCCAATGACGAAAAAATGGAAACGTATAATTCGAGGGTCGACCAGATCCCAGGTGCACCTCCAATTTTGAAGTGAATGGATTCGAAGAAGTTCGTGCAGAACCCATTTCCATCGAGTACGGCTTCGAAGCCCATTCCGAAGAAGTTCAGAATGCCTGATATCCCAAAGTACAACGTGAACACAAATTCCGACAAGATTGAGTCCGTCTTGTTGAAGAAATTTGGAGAAACACTGTCCAAGGGGGCCATGATGTCGTATCATAACCTCCCCCCCCCCAACTGAATAGACTCATTTGCCATGTTGGCATACTCTTTTGTGAAGGCACATGCTAATGCCATTAAGGTCGCTACAAGGAAGTCCAATGTCTTCAAAATTAGACAAAGAGAGAATGAGATTCTTAGGGAGTTCGTATCCCGCTTTCAGATGGAATGTATAGAATTACCACAGGTCTTTGAAGCAGTTGAAGCAAAATTTGATCGAGTATACCGTCGTAATTTGGGTGGATGTGCACAACAGGTATCAATCGAAAATCAGGGTCGAGGACGACCAATTTGGAGCCTCCTCGGGCTCAGTATATCAAAACAGGCTCTTAGCAAAAGAATCAAAGAATGCATAAAGGGAGACGAGACCGAACAAGGAAAGATACCAACCATACGTCGAAGACTGAAGGAAAGCTTCGAGGCGCAACATTTCTTGAAATGATCGAAGGGCAGATCGAGGCCTAAGTTCCCGGGGACACATGAGCTAAACCAGGTTCGACAGGCACATGGGGTTATTGGAGGCACCCCAATTGTCAGGGTACAATATCAACATTGATGCCTCAGACATCGTATCCTCCATATGCAAGATCACAGATACTAGGTAGATGAAGCCCATGCAATCAGATACTTCCCAAAGGAACCCCCACTTGATGTGCAAATACCATGGCACTCACGGGCATAGGACCGAGGATTGTAGATAACTTCGAAAGGAGAGAGCCCAACTACTCAACGAAGGGCACCTTAGAGAGTTCCTTAGTGACCGAGCCAAGAACCACTTTCGAGAAACAGAGGAGCCCGAGCACATCGTCCACATGATCATTGGGGGAGTCGACGTCCCGCAGGGACCCATTTTCAAACGAACAAATAATCCATCACAAAGGAGAAGCAGACTCGAAGCTACATACCCGAGGATGCTCTTACATTCTGCGAGGAAGACATCAAGGCCTTATCTGAGCCTCATAATGATGCACTAGTAATTTATTTTCTTTAAAATAAAGTTCAAATTAAATGTGTGCTCGTGTATACAGGTAGCTCGGCCAACACAATCATGTCGAGGGTTGTGGAGTAGCTCGGGTTGCTTGCCCAAATCATCCCCGCCTCTCGAGTACTAAATGGGTTCAACATGGCTTTTGAGATAATGAAGGAGGAAATCATCCTCCAAGTCAACGTGGCCGGTACAATTCAAGATACCAAGTTCCATGTCATCGAAGGTGACATGAGGTATAATGCCCTACTTTGAAGGCCACATATTCATAGTGTGACGGCGGTGCCATCAACTATTCATCAAATGATGAAGTTCCCAACAAAGGATGGTGTAAAGGTAGTGTGTGGAGAGTAGCATGTAACAAAGGAAATGTTCTCGATGCACGATATGGCGCCAGCGTCAATGCTTTCCACCTCGGAGTAGTCAAAAGATAAGGAAATAGCCAAATAGCAACCACGATTTATACCCTCGATCAAACCCAAGGGACAGGTTACTGATGAACAGGTGATCGAGGACGATGAAAGGGACTTCCTCACACCTCGAGCCTTCGTTACCCCCGGGGTGTCAGATGCCACGAAGTCAACAGTCGAAGAGCTCGAATAGGTCGTACTGATCGAATATCTACCAGATCAAAAGGTATACCTGGGAACGGGATTAATCCCTGAACTCATGAAAAAACTGATTCAATTCCTTATTGATAACATTGATTTATTCTCTTGGTCCCATTTAGACATGACAGGGATCCCGCGGGAGATAACCACCCATCGACTAAGTGTCGACCCTAGGTTCAAACCGGTGAAGCAAAAAAGGAGACCTCAGTCCGAGGTAAAGCATGTATTCATCAAGGACGAGGTAACAAAACTTTTAAAAATAGGATCCATTAGGGAGGTGAAATACCCCGAATGGCTAGCTAATATATTAGTAGTCCCCAAAAAGGGAAATAAAGAGAAAATGTGTGTAGATTATAAAGATTTGAATAAAGCATGCCTGAAAGACTCCTTCCCACTGCCCAACATCGATCTCTTGATTGATGCTATGGCCGGCCACGAGATCCTTACTTTTCTCGACGCCTACTCCGAGTAAAATAAAATTCAAATGAACCCAGAGGACCAAGAAAAGACTTCGTTCATAACGAATTATAGGACATATTGTTATAATGTAATGCCCTTCGGGCTAAAAAAATGCAGGAGCTACATATCAACGCCTAGGTAATAAGATGTCCGAACATCAAATAGGCAAGTTTATGGAAGTTTACATTGACGACATGCTAGTTATGTCGCTGCGCGTAGAGGACCATTTGACTCATTTGCAGGAATCGATCGACATCCTAAGAAGGTACAACATAATGCTTAATCTCGAGATATGCACTTTCGGAGTCGGATCAGGCAACTGTTTGAGCTTCATGGTGTCAAACAGGGGGATCGAGATCAACCCTGACAAAATCAAGGCTATCGAGGAGATCACCGTGGTAAACAATGTGAAAGCAGTACAACGGCTAACCGGGCGGATAACATCCTTAGGCCGATTCATCTCGAGGTCATCATATCGGAGTCATCATTTTCTCTCCCTACTCAAAAATAAAAATAACTTCGAGTGGACTCCGGAATGCCAACATGCCTTGGAAGAATTAAAGAGGTATATCTAGAGCCCACCTTTGCTCCAAACCCCAAAAGAGGATGAAACACTATACTTATATTTGGTCGTGTCCGAAGTAGCGGTAAGTGGTGTGTTGGTTCGAGAAGAACAAGGTACGCAATTCCCTGTCTATTACGTAAGTCGGACCCTAGGAGATGCTGAAACTCGGTATCTGCACTTAGAAAAACTTTATCTTGCATTAGTAAGTGCATCTAGAAAATTCAAACCTTATATTCAATGCCACCCTATATGTGTATTAAAAACATATCCTCTTTGAAACATCTTGCATAAACCCGAATGATTGGGCCAATTGGCCAAATGGGCCATCGCACTCGGAGGATATTATATCGAGTATCACCCCCAAACAACTATCAAGTCTCAAAGTTTGGCAGACTTCATGGCTAATTTTACGCCTGCCCTTGTACCCGAAGTATAGAAAGAAATCTTGTTAAAAACGGGCACATCGTCGGGGGTATGGACCCTTTTCAATGACGGTGCCTCGAATGTGAAAGGGTTCGGGCTCGGCATAGATCTAAAGCCGCCTACCCGAGTGTGAGGCTATGATTGCAGGTCTCGAACTTCCATAAGGCCTGGGAGCAGAGGTCATCGAAGCAAAGTGTCACTCTCTTCTGGTTGTAAACCAAGTAAATAGGAGCTTCTAGGTTCGAGAAGATAGGATGCAAAGATACTTAGACAAGCTTCAAGTGACATTGCACCACTCAAAGAGTGGACCCTGGTTCACATACCTCGAGAATAGAACAGCGAGGTCGATGCACTCGCGAACTTGGGCTCGTCTGTCAAAGAAGATGACATACTCTGGGGGACTGTCGTACAACTATCCAAATTGGTGATCGAAGAATGCCATGCCGAAATCAACTCAACAAGTCTAACATGGGATTGGAGAAACAAGTACATCGACTACTTGAAACATGGGAAGCTCCCAACGGACCCAAATGAATCGAGGACCCTTCGAGCCAAAGCATCCCTATTTTCACTCGACGAGAATGGAACGCTCTACAGAAGGACCTTCGATGGACCACTAGCGGTATTCTTGGGACTAGGGGACACCGACCATGTGCTATGAGAAATTCATGAAGGCACTTGTGGAAACCACTCTGGTGCCGATTCTCTAGTTCGAAAAGTGATCAGAGCAGGTTACTATTTGGATAGCATGGAAAAAGACACCAAGGAATTTGTTCGATGATGTGACAAATGCCAAAGATTTGCACCAATGATTCACCAACCCGGTGAACAACGACACTCAGTCTTATCCCTGTAGCCATTCTTGAAATGGGGGATGGACATCGTCGGCCCTCTACCAATGACGCCAAGTAAAGCTAGATTTATCTTATTTATGACTGATTACTTCTCAAAATTGATAGAAGCGCAGGCCTACGAGAAGATAATAGAAAAAGAAGTCATCAACTTCATATGGGACCACATCATATGTCGATTCAGGATCCCCTCCGAGATTACATGTGATAATGGGAAGAAGTTCATCGGCAGCAAGGTGATACAATTCCTCGAGGATCACAAAATCGAAAGGATCCTATCGACGCCTTACCACCCAAGTGCGAGTGGTCAAGCCGAGTCCGCAAACAAAACTATCATCTAAAACATAAAGAAAAGGTTATAGAATACGAAGGGGAAACGGAGAAATGTGTTGTCCGATTTACTATGGGCATATCAAAAACCTTCGAACTCAAGCACAAGGAGACCCTGTTCTCTTTGGTATATGGGTCTGAGGCATTGATACCAGTCGAGGTCGGAGAACCATGTTCCATATTTCAGCACGCCACCGAGGACTCAAACAACGAGGCCATGAACACCGCCCTTGAGTTACTAGATGAAAAGCGCGAGGCGACATTAGTTCGAATGTCCTCTCAAAAACAAAAGATCAAAAGTTACTACAATAGAAGAACAAACCTCAGATATTTCGAAGTCAGGGACTTAGTTTTAAGGAAAGTCACCCTCAACACTCAAAACCTAAACGAAGGGAAACTAGGCCCTTGTTGGGAAGGACCGTACCACATCCTCGGAGTAGTAGGCAAAGGATCCTACAAACATTGCACAATTGAAGGCGAACAACTACCAAGCAATTGGAAAATAATGATTCTCAAACGCTATTATTGCTAAGGTATAACCTTCTCCCTTTTCATTTATGTTTCGTACTAACCTTTTGCAGGTGTTCGATTGAGAGTAATCGAAGCACCCTTCAACTCGAAGACCTTGGGTTTTAAAGCATGTGTTGCACTTTCTTTCCCTTAGATCGGGTATTATCCAAAATGGGTTTTCCGGCAATGTTTTAAACGAGGCAATACCTATATGCTACCTAAGGAAAACTCAACAAGTATTCAAGGATTCTTTTCAACCAACTTCGAATACTGCGGGGCATCACCCTCGGAGGTTAATTTTTCAAAGAAATCAAGTCATGCCAAAGAGGTCCTCAATAGGAGAATGTTTTAATGGACTAAATGGTCAAATTAATCGTGTCCCTGTAGAATAGTCGATCCTCTGATGGCAAAAACATGTACGCATGTATCAAGTAACCGAAGAAGCATCCTTATTCATCAAAACATTTTGTGCCTCGAAGAAGTTTACTATTTTCACATGAAACAGCTCAAGGGCCAAAAAACCCCGAATACTCGGGGACTGTCATCGACAATAGACTTATCGAATCCTCAAAGAATCGAGCTCGTAAGACCTCAATGAGGCAACATAGAATATACAAGACCTCAGTGAGGCAACATCGATTCTATAAGACCTCAATGAGGCAATCAAATCAATAAGACCTCGATGAGGCAAAATCAGACTTATAAGACCTTAAAAAAGGCATTACACCGTATTTATGGCACTAGTCCATAAATACATGGTATTATAGCTCGAACCGTATTTTTATCCCAAAATGTCATACTTCGACGAAACTCATTTTCTTTGATTTGCTTACCCACCCACCCTCCATGAATTTATTCATCACCTGATTGAAATAGTATAATGCTTATAATCTCACAATAATCTCATTTCTGAATTTGCGTCGATTAACTTACGACGAAACTTTAACATACAAAAATGCAGGACATAACAACAATTACGAGGCATATCCAGATAACGAGAAACTATGATGACACATATGAATAAGTGGAACCAGGGTGAAAGAATATCAAAGCATTCTTGTGGAATACTAAAACAATACATGTGATCATGACATCAGAATTAAATATCTCTGGCCTGGCTAGAAATGCTTAGCAAGTGGTTTGACCACCGCCTGATCGACATCCCTCTCTAGGGCGGCCTCGAGCTGCATGAGTACCACCCCTAGTTGGTTGTGTATTTTTTTTAGCTACTGGTGTTGATATCATATGCTACAAGCTCTACTGAGGAAACCTTTCTAGGTAGTCTAGGGAAATCCCTCTTTAGATAACTCAAGTCCCCACACTAAAAGCAACCTCTCATCTGATAAAGCTGTTGACTATGAAAATCCTGGTAACTCCCTGTGGGAACCTATGAAAATGGAGAATGGTAAAAACTCAATGCTACCAATACATAGAATGATGACTAAACTAGGTAAGCACCGTATGAACTTTGGCTAACTAAGAATCACGAGGAACGCGAGGAGCTGCCTGAGCGGGCCTAAGAGTAAGACCTCTGTTGTAATGTGACATGCCTCTAGATGAGGCACTAGTGAAACTAACTAAACTATGAGGCCTATTGGGTTCCCGCTCCTCACGTTCAAGCCTGCGGACATGCTTCAAGCGTCTAGCAATCTCGACCACCTGGTAAAACCTAGCTTCTGTCGCAACCTCTCGATCCATACTATAACGTAAACCATAGTTGGGGCCATCAATGAGCTCATGAGCCTCTCCCTGTCACTAGCAACCAACCATATAACATGACATGCCAAATTTGCAAATCTCATCTCATACCGAGTCACAATCATACCCTACTATTTTTAGCCGCTTAAACTTCTTACGCAACTTCTCTATACGAGTTTGTGGGACAAACTTCACTAAGAAAAGAACTGAAAACTCATAACATGTAAGTGGTGTTGTGCCGACTGCCGTGCTTAATTCACAATATTGCCACAATCTGTAGGATGCCTCTATCAACTGAAAAGGAGTTATGGAAACTCCAATGATATCCGTAATACCCTATGTGCAAAGAATCCAATAACACGTGTCCTGAAAATCCTGAGCATCCTCATTCCGTTGCACTTAACTTGGCGGATCAAGCTTCATAAACGACTCCAACCTCCTATGCTCTAATCAAGTCATAGGCCGACCAACCTTAGCCTGAGCATCCACAACTAGTTGAACTAGTAACAATCCTAGTATCTGATGACCCTCAGCTAGTTGTTCTAGAGTATGGGCAGCGGGAGTCTCGGCTCCGCCCCCAGCTTGTGAGGTAGGTAGTGAAATTGATATTGAAGGCGCCTGAGCCAAGCCCATTCACACACTCAAAATCTAAGACAAGCCTCTTGAAGACTAGGGATAACAATAAGTACCGTTGGTGTCTGAGCTGGTCTTACTGGCTCAGTAGTATTTTGAACCTACTCCTCCACTGGAGCGACCAGTGGCTCCACTAGTGCTGCCCTTAGTGTAGTGCGAGCCCCACCTCAGCCCCAGGCTCCCGCTCCCTAACAGATTGTAGGTGTTCCCGTCTGCCAGATCTGACTACACGTGTCATTGCCATATGTTAGAGAGTAGAAGAGTGAAGGTTCAAACTTCAGAAATAACAAATTTGCATGACAAGTATGTACGAAAGTGAAGTTATTTCATAATAGTTCGGTAGCCTCTGGAAGATAAGTACAAACATCAATGTACAGATCCGCAAGACTCTACTAAACTTTCTAATGACCCGTAATACCTGTGAACCTAGGATTCTAATAACAACATGTCAGGACCCAAAACCCAACCATTCGTGATGGCGTCTAAACCACTTGCTAGGCAGACCATACATAAGAATAATGAACCACAATACCAAGAATGACTGAAATAACATGAGTCTGAAACTGTAATATAGAACGATATTGCCAATGCATAATTAATCCCTCAGGACTGGTAGATACAAATTCATAAGCTCTAATACGAAAAATACAATATTGTCTGAAATAAAGACAACAATACATAAGAAAAGAGATGTCAAGACTGCGGTTGAGAAAGCAGCTCTACCTCATCTATCGATAATACACTCAATAAGCAACTCTGCTATTGATGACTAGGTCCAACACCTGGATCTGCACAATTAAGAACAAAGTGTAGCATGAGTACAACAGATCCTATGCACTCAGCAAATATCATAAATAACGTCAGCGAGGTTTAAGAAGCATGAATTATAAATGATACTTGCTATAACTTGTACAGTTTGATAAATTGAACAAGTATAGTATAATAATATGATCAAGTCATAAAGCACATAAATAACCATCTGCGTGTGCACAGTTATTCTAGTACTCTGCCCAGTCAATGATATAGCATATAAAGATGATATGCAAGTAAATCAAGTAAATAACCACAAAAATTGCAAGTAAAGATTATTTGCAAAATCCAAAAGAAGACATTGGCTATATTTTCCTCAACATTTCCAATTCCATACTGAGTCAGTGATCAGTGTTCCTCAAAATCGCGTGTACACCATCAAGAAAGAAAAATACGAATGTGACCCTAGGGGGATGGATCCATATCCACACGCTGCACGAACAACTCACGTGATGTATGGACGACTCACGTGCTAATAATATCAACCGCACAGACAACTCATGTTCCATAATACCTATAACCAAATATGCATAAAAATCTCGCGTGCTGCACGGACAACCTATGTGCCAATAATCACAATCCGCCCAACGCGGTCATAGGCTATGAGTCGATATCACATAACACATAAAAAAAATATACAAGATTACGTGTACACGATCAACGAATATCAAGTTTCATATTCATGGACTTGTATAAATTACATGCAAGTGTGCTATCATATCTCAAATCAGTAATTCCATCACGGAAACAACAATTATCAAGTTAAATTAGTAGATTAACCTCTTTGTAATCTCAAATAAGGCTCAATTAGCTCATAATAGGGTACGAATCCGAGAAACATCACATCATGAAGCTTATCAATCCATTCAAGTCATTTCATAACCTAAGAACTACCCCGAACATAGATACATACCCCGGTGCATTCACATGGGCTCAGCCCCACACATTTGCACCACCCACAACACGTAGCTATTACAAATATCTCAGGCAACTAGCGCTTCAACAGAGTCCAGGTAAGATACTCACCTTAAGCAAACCAAATCAATACTACGAGAAGCCCTTCCCTCATGAATCAACCTTCGGAAGATCGGAATCTAGTCAAAATAACTTAATGCCATCAATAAAAACCATAGGAAAAAATTTCAAAAGGTAAAGCTAAGATCTTTTACTCAAATAAAAAATCTAACCAAAACATTCAACCCAGGCCCTCACCTCGAAATTGAAAAGTGTATGTAATTTTGAAAAACTTAACAACGATGTAACGATTAAATAGATTTGTAAATGCTTACAAAATATTCATGTTGTATAATTAAAAATAACTTGTTTTCTTGATCATAATGAGTTGGATAGAAAATGTCTAATAGGCTTGCTGAGCCGAGTTCACTGGGTTGAGCGCCGGTCACGCCTTCCGAGTTGGGGCGTGACAAAATTGGAATCAGAGCCTAAGGTTTTAAAGTGTACTAGGATGTCTCGGAGTTGTGTCTGGTAGAGCCCTTCTTATCGGTGTGTGGTTGACCACATCTATAACTGGGGGCTATTTGGCATTTAAGAATAATACCCTTCTTTGTTGATCTATATCGTGTGATAGAGCTGAATGTGAGGTTGTTCTCCTCTAACTCCTGCATTGTTCTAAATTTAAGTGAATAACACCTAAGAAAAAAGCAAGAATATTCCAAGATGCCAATGCAACCTCAGAAGTGGTTGTTCATTCTCTACTTGATGGTGCAGGTGAGGATAATCCCCCGACTATTACACTGCCTGATTACTCTATACTGGAACTGACTACACAAGCTCCTACATCTACCTAGGATGCAACAATCCCCCCCACTGATATTCATGTTCCACCTCCAGCCATAACTTCCGGTTCTTGTATTTCTGATAGGGATCTTAAGGGAGATATCCAGATGCTGACACAGTTAGTGGCTTCTCAGGCCCAGAGATCAAATGTTGCACCCATCTCTTCTAGATAGCAATGGGATTCTACCAGTTCTAGGGTAAACATATTTCTTTAGCTAAATCATCCGGTGTTCACGGGTGCAAATCCCTAGGAGGACCCCTAGGATTTTATTGATCAGATGCACAAAACCCTCAGGGTTATGCGTGCAACTGAGACAGAGGGAGTGGTTTGCCTACCTACCGTCTGAAAGGGGTGGCCTATTCGTGGTTTGAGTTGTGGGAAGACTCCCATGAGGAGGGGATCCCTCCGCCGAGGTGGAGTGAGTTTGCTGATGCCTTTGTGGATCATTTCCTTCCTACTGGGACAAATGCAACCCGTGCAACTAAGTTTGAGAATCTAAAGCAAGGGAAAAGAGTGTGTGGGAGTACAACATGGAGTTCACACACCTATCCAAGTATGCTATTCACATATTTCCCACTATGGAGGCCAGGGTGCGCCAGTTTGTTCATGGCCTTAGTTCTTTGACTATTTATAAGGCTTCTACAACTGCCTTGAATTTTGATATGATTTATGGGAAGATGGTGGAATTTGCTCAGTCCATAGAGAACCATAAATTGAAGAATAGGATAGAGCGAGAGGGTAGTAGCAAGGACCGGTCTACGAGCAACTTCGAAGAGTCATTTGGTGGAGGAAGATCAGCTTTCAGGGAAGGATCATCAAGGTCATCCCAGTTTGTTGCTTAGTTTTCAGCCAGTGCACCGCTATCAAGGCACAGCCAATAGAAGCAGTGGAGTTGTTTCAAGCCCAAGCAGAGCAACAAGGGATCACACCAGCAAGGTCATTCAGGAGGGAGATCCCACCAGCAGTGAGGGCCCCCATGCCTCAGGTGTGGGAAGATGCACTTAAGGATTTGTTACATGGACTTACCCATATGCTGCGGGTGCGGGATGAGAGGCCATATTTAGAGGTACTATTGTGTACCCCTCCGGGATGCGGGTAGGGGCACAAAACAGCCATGTAGTCTAGCAGCTCCAGCAGCTACTACATCTTCAGCACCCTCTCCAGCTCGAGGCACTTCAGCACCCGCAGGACGTGGTGCACCTACGCGTGGTGCACAAATCTTGTGAGGACCTAGCCGTTTCTATGCTATGAGTGGTCGCCAGAGTGCAGAGGCTTCTCCAGATGTTGTCACGGTATATTGACTGTCCTATCTCATGATGTGTATTCCTCCTTGTCCTATGTTACCCCTTATGTTGTTATGGGATTTGGGATAGAACAAGAACATCTTGATGAGTCGTTCCCCGTATCTACTCTGATTGGTGAGTCTATCATGGCCACATGGGTTTATAGAGACTGTGTTGTCACGGTACGTGGTCGGATACCATGGCCGATCTTATTGAATTGGGGATGGTTGATTTTGATACAATAATGGTGATGGATTGGCTTAATTCATGTTTTGCCAAGCTCAATTGTCGAACTAGAACTATGAGGCTTGAATTCTCAAATGAGTCGGTGGTTGAGTGGAAGGGGGATAATGTGGTGCCAAAAGGTAGGTTTATTTCTTACCTTAAGGCCGCGAAGATGATTAACAAGGTGTGTATCTATCATTTGGTACGGGTCACGGACACCGATGATGAGGCACCTTCACTTGAGTCTTTGCCGGTTGTGAATGACTTTCCGGATGTCTCACAGCATCCCAATGTGATTAACCTTGCGTGGGTATATTAATCCTGTCCAATTCATGAGATCCCTTTCTTTTCTTTGTCAGATCATTACTCAATCAAAGGCCCAAACATCATCCTTTATCTATCACAATTACACCCTTATTCAATTACTAGGGCAGCATTCCATCTCTTCTAAATGCTATTAGTCTTAGACTCCTTTGAGTTCATTCAGGCTATAGTGAGATTTGTATAACTTAGAGAAACCATCCGCTCTTTATGTTTTCATGGGTTTAATCTTGAGGAATTATCAATTTTCGTTACCTTCTCACTCGCTCGTTCTTATCCTTACTCATGTCTTCTAGAACCTTGTTGCTTCACTATACAATAGCTTGTGACCTACACGTATCTATTTAAATTACTTGCAACCTTTCAACTTGCTTGCATCATAGATTTACTTATGTCATTTTGGAACATCAAGCGAGACATCACATCGTCACTAACTTTTCTTTACTCGTTTGACTAGGCTCTCGATACCTAGAACAATAGGTTGGAAGGTATTCCACTAACGACGCTGCTATTATTCCTGGATACTGAATCCCCCACGCTTCTAGTCTTCTATCCTAAGTATGGACTATTCACAACTTTCTGCATTATAGTATCTCGTACATTGTTCACCTTTACCTTACTTCCCTTTAAGTCTCGCATCACATCTTCTATCTCGTTCATGACCTCCCTTCCACATAGGTTTTACTCACATCCACAACTTAAAGCTCTATTATAATACTTTCACCTCTGGTGTATACACAATCCGATGAGAGCTTCATACTGACTTCTTATAAGGTTGGTACTTTTCTGACTTGCTTTATTGTAGAGCCGTTATAGAATATGGCTACTGTACTATTTCTCTTGTACCTCTGATATTAAGAGGGATTCTGCAATGTCCTCAATCACGATTTCTATAATTTCCTGAGTTCAAAAATTAGACCCCTTATTTACTTCGTTGACGTAACCCTTTAGTTTCCTCTTCCTCCTGATCATCCTTTATGTAGTCTTAAGTTATCATCCGATCTGTGGCTCATGGTATTAGTTACTACTTTATCCCTTTATGGATGCTATGGAATATCCATGATACAATCTTCTAACAGTTAAATCCTTTGTCTATGACCTAGGCTCAATTCTTTCTTGTAACTTATACCTGAGTTTTTTACTGCTGATCATTAATCGAATAATTCCTTTCATTCCATTTCAGCCTTCTTCAAACGTAAGCAATTACTTTTCCTGGTCTTTTTCCCCCTTTTGCATGCATACTTAGCTTATCTAAGTTCTCACGCATGTCGAAGGTTTTTTTTTTGCAAGTCATATGGTCTCGAATATTACTTTTGGTTTTACTTTCCGCTCATTGGCCATGGTAGGTGTCACTTTCTTTTGGAGTGCATACAATTTTTGTAGTGAAACTGTTGTTACACAACCATTTCCTCTTTAGGTCACTGTTCTTTGGTTGAAGCCTTCTTCCTTATTTCCTCGGCTAGTCGTTCATTGCAGTACTTAGGGAGGACCCTTTGACTCTTGTAAAGCTGCGAATTTATTATGTCGTATACTCGACAAACCTTTTAATGTCCTCCCTTGCCTATAATTATCCGTAGATGCTTACCTCCACAGTCTTGTGCTTGTAGGGTTACTTCTGAACTAATATTTTGACTGTGCTCACAATGCCACTCTCTTTTATTTCTGTAACAATCATACGGTACCTTATTAACTTCCCCAACTCATATATGTATATATCTCAAGGATCACGATGTCATAACTGCGAGGCTGAATTTCCCCGTATTGAGTTTTACTTTGCTTATCTTGCATGAACTGCCGACTCGTCTGTAAACTCGTGTTTAGCCATAACTAGGCTCTTCCTGATCAATTACTAACTACTCGTTGTCCCATTCTCATCTCAATATTCCGCGTAATATTTATTGGATTAATTCTTTTGTCTTAACTTACATCTTGCACTGGCTCCTTATTTATTAATAACAGCTAGGGCAAGGAACCCTTACTTCCTCTCCTTGACGTTGTGCTTTTACAATATTCTGGAATCGTAGCATATCTGCAGGATTTGAATAAGTGCCACCTCATCCCTTTTGTTTTCATTTTTTTTTGGCATTCTTCCTTTACTACTACGTCGATCTACCTATAGATGTTTTACCCCATCATCTTTAGCGTCTTTTTACATCATCGATGATCCTTACTCGCCTTTGGGTAATCCTTTTGTACCAAGGATAACAAAATTCCTTACTCACAAGAGTGACACCTAGTGTAATTGGCACACATAGTCCTTAAGCTTACTCTGTTCACACTGCTTTCTTTAGGTAAGCATCTTAATGAATGACCTTTATCTGAATTTCTTATGAATCTTCTTTTGTTGTCCATTCTATTATTGCCGGAACGCAATCTGAAATTCTCATGATGTCAACCACTATCAAATCACTCAACCCCTAATTCAGGTTTATTTTACCTTGTTCACCCGCCCAAAGAAAGCAGTCCTTACTCGCCTTTGGGTAATCCTTTTGTACCAAGGATAACAAAATTCCTTACTCACAAGAGTGACACCTAGTGTAACTGGAACACATAGTCCCTTAAGCTTACTATGTTCACACTGCTTTCTTTAGGTAAGCGTCTTAATGAATGCCCTTTATCTGAATTTCTTATGAATCTTCTTCTGTTGTCCATTCTATTATTGCCGGAACGCAATCTAAAGTTCTCATGATGTCGACCACTATCAAATCACTCAGCCCCTAATTCAGGTTAAGTTTACCTTGTTCACCCGCCCATACTGATTTGCACTACTTTGGGGTCTAACTTTTCCTTCTGGTGATCACGTTAGAGTCACAAACGTATTTTTCGAAATGAGGATATGACTTTATGGCCTATACTCTTTTATTGTCTCAAGGCCTGTCACATCTCGTCTTTTCCTTCACTTAACTATAGATTCTGTAATACTGTCATTCATTTTTTTCTACCTTTGTCATCCATGTATCACATCTTACTCATAATGCTTCATTAACTCTCTCTTTATTTTCCGCTAACATTTATGTCCATTACTTTATTCTGAAAACATCAACAAAATATTCTTTTTCTCTTATCTCCCCTTGCTCCATCCACTGGCTCTTCGAGTTGCCTACCACTCTCCCTCTATTAGGGACGGGAGCCATACTAAGGTAATATTTTTTCCCTTCCAGGCTTCTAGTGCCTATCTTTGTAAAAGAAAAAAAAATTTGAACATTCTAGTATTCATATCTAGCTGTACTATTCTAGAGTGCACCATCTGGGTGTCTGGCAAGGAGATATATTACCACATTTGTACTATCCTTCGGAAATATTAACTAATGCTAACAATCCATCTAAAATTTTAGGTTACTCTAACCCCGGCTCGATCCTGATATCTCATCCTTTTCTTAAGCAATATTTGTTAGCTCCCATAGGGCATGAATGAGATCGGTGTGGCCAATTATATCTCTGTTACTGTTGAAGGTAACCTAAAATGCTTATATCTCTTTTCCTGAATGGTAAATAATGACAATCTTTATAAACTGGGTACCTCATACCCTTCTTCACCTTGCTTCTTTTACTAGCTAGAACTTATGTCTGCTTTCCGATTCTCTTTTTCCTTTTTATCGTAATAGTGGATATGCATTCTTGCCTTAAGGCTCCTTATAAAGAAGCTTACGCATCTTAGTATGCACATGATCTACTAAAGACCTTATAGTTACTTATCATAAGCATCATGAAAAACAATGTACCTCTTACTCAACTCTCTCATAGTCACACTCAATGTCTTACCAACTGTCTTTCTGGATATAAGTATCACCTTATTACGAATAAAATAGAAGTTAGGAATTTGAATTCTTACAACTGAGCTCTACTACACGATCTAGAGTAAGAAGAAAGAGTGACAGTCTTAAATGCCCTGTAGCCTCCTGCTTATAAGTGTGGTGCACAGCACACCAATAAAAAAGACTCTACTAGACACGACTTGTAGACTCCCTAGGACAGAACTGCTCTGATACCACTTTGTCAAGCCCCGAACCTGGGGAGGCGTGGCTGGAACCCGGTGCCGAGCTGGCCCGAGTGAACTACTCTATAACTCATAATCATTTGATCTAAACTATAACATACATATGTCGAGTTGGCTGAGTTCATTCCTTTTCTAACTATCATGGCCAACATGGCAACAACTCATAAGGTACAACTGTAAGTGGGAAACGCTATATAAATAAACTATCGTTATTAAGACATGAATACATATGGGCCGGCAAGGCCTCTGACATACTCTTCAAAATGAACCTTTGTCTACAAAGCCTCTAAGATTATTTGACATCAAATGGGACATGGTAATGGCCTACCCATAAGTCTGTAGCAAAACTCTGACTCGATGACTCGTAAACTTGGCTGCAGTCCGAATGAGGTGGAGTCTTACCGATCCTTCACTGAATGCTAATCTCGTTTACTATGAGGGCTCGTCAAACTGTTTGTCTATACCTGCAGGCATGAATGCAGCATCCCCAGGCAAAAGGGACGTCAGTAAGAATAATGTACCGAGTATGTTAGGCAGTATACTAAAAGGTGAAACTGAACTTATAATATAATAATTGCAGGTAGCTGAAGTCAAAGATATCTGATGATATGCTTACCTGTGACTCAATTCTCTCAATATAATAAGTAAAATAGTTGTCCGGCCCTATAAGGATCGATGAATGTATATATAATTGTATAACTTCTCTGTCGTAGTAGGCTCTCTCATTGGCGCTCGGCCATACTAGGCTCTGTATCTCGACAAACTAGGCTCGCTCATAGGCACTCGGCCACAGTAGGTTCGGTATATAACTTACTATCTGATCAGAGGTTGCCCAATAGGGGCCTGCCCATCGATTATATCTCGATGGTAATGGAAATACTATAATACTGTATATATAGACTCTCTACTCTCTTGACTGGAAGAAGGAAATACTCAACTGAATATGAAATCCCGATAATGAGAATATTGCAACTTACAAAACTAGGAAAATATACGTAAATTTCGGGATATAAATTTTTTCTTTATGCCTTGTTATAAAACTTGTGTAATGACATGATCATGCAAAATGAAGGAAGATCTTAGCCTTAACATACCTGACCACAAACTGATTGGCTTTCTAATTGAATAACGTGCATCAATGGTATCTAGTGTGGTTGTCACAACTGGGACTGGATCACTATACTCCGTGCAACTAACTGATGCCTAAATGGATTAAATAATTTTCCAATTCCCCACCTTACCATGTTTAGGGTAAATTAATATCTGAATCACTTCTCTATCCACTAAAATCGTTTTAGTAAATAGATGGAAGAGATTTGTAAGTAGGCATGGAAGTAGAGGAAATATTGGTTGATCTAGTAGTATACTTCCGCATTTTGGTTTAGGGGTTGGAGTCATAACTTGAATCCTTTTTGTAGCTGAAATTTTAAAACCACGAAATCCTATATGCTTGGTTGAATTCAGATATGAATCAACTAGTCGTCATAAAACTTTGTCTCGTAAGGAAAATGAATTCTGATATAAAGTTTAAAAGGCAAATCTGTAGCTATTTGGCTTAAAAAAAGAGATGCATGAGAAAGAATGAAGTTTTGAAATTAGATAAAGAATTACAGTAGCTAAGCACAAACCCTTAACTGAAGAGTAAAGTCTTTACAACTTAAATTATCCCTTACACTACATATCCTTTTTTTCCTTTTATCGTTGGAAATATAAATGGTAAGCTTCCACCATCCACTCAATAGCAAGAGTCACAATTTTGGACATGGCCTTGCTGCCACGTAACACCTTTGATCTTTATCCAAAAGACCTTAACTAACCACTAATTAATAATTAACTTTTTTAATTCCCTTATTAATCAATAATTGACCAATTACCAACATAATTAAGAATTATCTCAACTTACTTAAAATACTACTCATTTTTAATGCATTTTACGTAGCCTAATATTGTGGTCATGTGGTACCTTGTATGTCACTAGCCCATAAATACCGGGTATTATGGCTCGAACCGTATTTTTATTTCAAATCGACAACCTTCAACGAAACTCATTTTACCCTTTATCCTTCATGGCACTTACATATCGCTTGTTATAAATAGCATAAATGTGTATAACCTCAAGATAGTCTCATCCCTGAATCTACGTCGATTAACTAAAGACGAAACTTTAACATCCAAAAATGCAGGATGTAACATCTGATTTTCCGAGCTTCCTTCAATTTACTTATGACGTACATTCACGTACGAAAATATGGAGTCTAACAAAAGGAGAGGTTGAAAAATTCTCAGAGTCGTCATAAATCCTATTCAAACGTTCGTCGTAGGGATTTGGAGTTTCAAGTAGTTGATTAGGTATTCTTGAAGGTATCTCCCATGAAGGGAGTCATGTGGTTTGGAAAGAAGGGGAAATTGAGCCCAAGGTATGTCGGTCCGTATAGGATCGCTCAAAGGATAGGACAGGTGGCGTATAGGCTGGAGTTGCCTCCTGAAATGTCATTGGTTCACCCGGTATTTCATGTATTCATGTTAAAGAAGTTGATTGGAGATCCATCTGTCATTGTGTCGGTTGAGACCATTGAAGTTAATGAAGAATTGTCATGTGAAGAGGTGCCGGTTGCTATTCTCGATAGGCAAGTTCGTAAGAGAAACAATGATATTTCTTCAGTTAAAGTTTTATGGCGGAATCAACAAGTCGAGGAAGCCACTTGGGAAGCGGAAAATGAAATGAAAGGGAAATACCCTCATTTGTTTGAATAAGTCGGGTAGTTGTTTATGAAGGTGGTCACCTCTAAGTTTTGTATCATATCTTGTGTAAAACCACCCCACTTCTTTAATCCCCCTTCTTTTACGCCTTCTCAACTTTGTGCCACATTTGTATGTATTGTGTTAATTTAATCATATGCAATTCATTGAAATAACTTAATTATGTACCATTCGTTGTATTAACTAAACTATGTGGGACTTGCTGAATTTTGTTTCGGGGGCTCTCTGGCAGGTGGATAAGCCTATTTACAAAGGAAACTCTTGCAAAATATTTAGAAAATATTGGAGTTAGTGAAAATTAGGGGTTGGAATTTTGTGTTTCCATACCCTAGTGATTCTTCGATCCTCATTCGAGGATGAATGATTTTAAGTGGGGGAGGATGTAAAGACCTGTAAAATTTCTAACTAAAAATGATGCCCGGATAGATCCCCATGTTGATATAACTGTAGAGATTCTTAAAAACGAACCCCTTTTAAGTGAAAAGTACCCCAGGACTTAAAAGATAGAATTTTCCAGAATTGCGCGGATCTGCGGTCCACTATGCGATTGCAGATCATGTATGCGGACCGCATAGGGGTCGCATACCTGGAAAGTTGCTGTCCATTTTGAGGACAACTATGTGGCCCATAATGCGATCGCATTTCGTGAAATGCGGGAAGCATAGTTGTCGAATTCATGCACCTATATTTTTGCGGAGGGAGTTATGCGGCGCACTATGCGATCACATAACATGTATGCGAACCGCATAGTTGCCACATACCTGGGCAATTTGCTTATCTTTTTGGCCCAGCTGAGGGCCACTTACGCGATAGGTATGCGGGCCGCATAACAGGAATGCGATCGCATTCCTGATCGCATACCTGCTTCGGGGCTTCTAATTTCTAATATTAAAACCCGACCCCCAGCTTAATAAAACACCCATCCCCTTCATTTTAACGACAATCTGAATAGAATAGAGATACGTGAGAGTGGGTTCTAGTGACAGAAAGCCATCACCTTCACCAATTGATCCTCCATTTTTACTCGGGCCTGGAAATTAATCAAATAGGCGTCTTCTTCTTCACCATAAGAGGTAAATCTCCACTCGATTTCCCTCAAATCTCTGATTCTAGTTAAAATAAAACACACATAGAGTTGTTCTTGAAGATGAGAGTTGAGAATCTTGCATGCATGTACTTAATCTACCATAACCTAGTAAACGAAAGTAGGTTGGAGTAATTTTCCGCAAAAAGGGGTTATGCAATCAAAAGGAACACATAGCGTGTGATAAAATGCCCACATGAGTCCAAGTCATATTCATGATTCCTAATCCTAGGTTTAAATATGTCACATTGTAAATTAGATTGAAGGCGCTAACTCTAATCTTTGTAGGATAAACCTGTTGTGTTCACTTTTCGGGTATGATTCTCTTGTCGATTATCTGTGGAATTTATGTGCTTTATGTGCTAAATTGAAGAATTATTGCTTCTATGTTTCTCCATGCTATTACCATATCATTTTGCTACTTCTACTATGTGTGCGATCCTTGTATATGATGGGTGTGGTAAAACATGAAAGATTGGTATGGTATGAAATATGCATCAAAACGTTGTAATGATATGAAATAAAGGAGTTAATAAAAGGGCATGGTCTCATCTCGGAGAGTTCTCCAATGCCTGAAATAAAGGAGTTAATAAAAGGGAATGTTTTTCCTTAAAGAAAATAACCTTGCGGCACTTACCATGGTGTTTGGCCTCCCATCCACCCTTCGAAAGGTCTCGCCACTTACGCTCATCGTAAGTCGAGCAGGCCGCCAATCTCCGAGTCTAATCCCCAAGGTTAGGGACCTCAAATGAGTTGCTGCAAAAAGGAAAAGAATACATTATTACGAAGTTCGCCTCCTCTATGAACAAATTGACAAAAGCACGAGTGTTCCACTCACGTGTGAAATTCCATTTCTCAGGAAAGAGCATGAACTTTGCCGGGATAATATCGGCAGTCCGCACTCGGACAAATTGACTCATCAACCCTAGGTCCCCCTCTTCTTCATCGCTGGCAACAAGGGGCTGGGTGGATCGACGTCGGAGAGTGATCAAGCCCCGATAGTGTGAGGGCCGGTACAATCTGATGAGATGACTAAGGGTGAACACGAGCCCAGCTTTCTCCGCGAAGAACCTCATCATCAGCACTATCCTCCAAGAAGATGGGTGAACCTGTGCTAGGGTAACCCGATGTCTCCTACAAAAGTCGAGCACGACTCTGTCAAGATAGCCTAACGTAAAGGGGTACGTATATACGTTCCAAAAACCCTATACATGGGCCATTATATCCTCTTCCAGGAAAAGTACCTGTAGTACCACCTCATCTCCCCATCTGCAATCTCTCCTCACTACATCGAGGTGTTTTTCTCCTATTGATGGGATGAACCTCGATACATGCTCCCAATGGACCTGAACATTAGGAGGTCTCTCTAATGTGAAGTCCCTCCTCGAGACGAGGCAGCCCTGAGGTTCGTTCGCCTAACGCCGGCGGTGTACCACCGACCGGGCAAGAAGTAAAGGCAGAACTTTACTCTTCTTGATGAGCAGATTTTGGCATAGCAACCATAACTACTTTGGCACAAGGAGAAGGATATGAAAACTCAAGCGGGAACTTTAAACTAAAATTGTCACACCCCAAAAACGAGGGACGAGACCGGTGCCTAACCGGATGATCCCCGTCAAGAGGACCTGGATTGCCTTTCCTTCCCAACGCATTATCCCGTGTTTATAATATACCAATCTATAAAGTAGCAAATGGAACCAAAGTATGAATTTACAACATAAGTCCATTTTCCTCTTTTAAAGCTTCAACATTTGATAATCCAAAAACATATATAATACATACAACTTTTCCAATACGGACCACGATTTCGAGAAAACGCAACTACTGCCCAAAATAGATATATACAACCCACATTTTCTACGGAGCCTCTAAGATTACTAGGAGTTTTACATAAAATTTTCGGCAACAAGCCCCCGACTATACCTTTAATGACACAACATATACAAAAGAAGACGGTATAGACTACACACGGCCCCGAGAGGAAGTGGGGCTCACCAGAACTGTTGAAGGGATAAAGAGAAGGCACCACTATCAGTGGACGGAGCTACCTACTATAGAACCACCTACATCCATATAAACGATGTAGCGGCCTCGGCAAAAGGGACGTTAGTACCATTGAATAGTACTAGTATGTATGAACAAACTTTACTCTAAGTAAACTCAAAGCAATGCACAGATAGAAGGCAGCCAAAGAAACCAAACAATCATTGCACAGAGATACAGAGAATCACGAATGAGATTTTCACAGTTCCTTACTTCAATTGTTCTCCTGTTGCGGCGCGCAACCCGATCGCACCTTACAATCATATTCCGCCCTAATTTCTTCTCATCATTCCACCCTTATTTCTTCTGTTGCGGCGTGCAACCCGATCCCACCGTACAATCACATTCCACCTTTATTACTTCTCAACATATCATCCTTATTTCACCTGTTGCGACGCGCAACCCGATCCTACCGTACAATCACATTAATAGCAAAAACAGCCAATAATTCAATCACAAGGATTTCTATCATCAAGAGTATAAATTCATAACAACCAAACAAACATGTGTTCGCAATAGTCTTTACCAAATAGTAAGTCATGTACGGTATGCCATAATCATTTAGCTTAATAAAATCAGTCCACATTTACTTCCCATCATTTACTACACAACATTTAGCACTTAGATACATTCAACAACTGGATTCGTAATCATTTCTTTCATTTGGTAGCACAACCTTTCATACCGAGATTTTCAAGCACATAACGAGTTTTGCACATGATAGAGTAAGCACAAGGAATCGCCCTTTTCACAATCTCACATAGCATGGTGGCATGGAAAATCAACTAGGACAATCAGAGAATAGAATCTTACGTCTCAACACATTAGAACAATCAATTCACATATGCATAAGCCAGGAACTCATACCGAATGCTCAGACACCAACAAGGTGACTCTACAAAGATTAAAGTTAGCCATACATACCTAGATTCGAGATTTTCCTTCAATATCTATTCTCAAACCACCGGACCTTCTAACGCCTTCAATCAAATTTACTAGATGACATGTTTATACTTAGAGTTAGAATTCATGAACTCATTTGGGCATTTTATCAAACATTATGTGATCCCCTAGATTAACTAAACCCTCTTTAGTGAAAGACCACTCTAACTTGCTTCTCTTTACTAGATTATGGAAGACTATTCACATGCATGCAAGGTCATAACTTTCATTCTCAAGAACCAACCTATGTGTGTTTTATTCTTAAATAAAATATGAGAATTTGGGGAAATAGAGTGAAGACTTACCTCTTGTGGTGAAGAAGACAACGACTACTCGGAGATTTCTAGGCCTGAGTAGAGGTCATGGACTGATTTGATGAAGAAAATGACTTTCTCTCACTAAACTCACTCCCCCTTCTCTCTATTTTAGTCAGATAAATGTTAAGAATGAAGAGGAGGGGTGTTTAATTAAACTATGGGTGGGGTTTTAAAATTAGTAATTAGAAGCCCCGAAGTAGGAAATGCGGTCAGGAATGCGATCGCATTCCTGCTATGCGGTCCGCATTCCTGTCGCATAACTGGCCCTCAGCTGGGCTAAAAAGGAAGGCAGGCTACCCAGGTATGCGACCACTATGCGACATGCATACCTGTTATGCGATCGCATAGTGCGTCGCATAACTCCCTCCGCAAGAATCAAGGTGCAAGAATGCGACAACTATGCGGCCCGCATTCTCAAAATGCGATCGCATCTTGGGCCGCATAGCTGTCCATGAAATGGACAGCAACTGTCCATGTATGCGACCGCTATGCGGTCCGCATACCTCATCTGTGATCGCATAGTAGATCGCAAATCTGCAATTCTGGGAAATTATATCCATTAAGTTCCGGGGTACTTTTACTTCAAAAATAAGGTCCGTTTTTAAGAATTTCTACGGTTATAACAACATGGGAACCTACCCGGGCATTGTCTTTAGTCAAAAAAATATTTTACGGGTATTTACATCCTCCCCCACTTAAAATCATTCGTCCTCGAAGGAGGATCGGGGAATCATTTAGGTATGAAAACACAAGATGCTAACCCCCAACTTTCACTAACTCCGATATTTTCTAAAACATTTGCCAGAGTTTCCTTTGTAATTAGGCCTATCTACCTGTCAGAGAGCCCCCGTAATGCACTTTTAACCAATTTCACACATTTTCAATTACTCCAACAACTTTCACATAATTCGGTTATCTCCACGAGTCGTATATATTCAAGTACTTCAACCAGCTACACATAGTTCGTTTAACATCACAAATTTGCACATAATTCAACTATTACAATGAGTTGCACATAATTCAGCTATTTCAAAGATTTTCACATGATCCAAGTATTCATAACACATACAAATGTAGTACAAATTTGAGAAGTCACAATAGTAGGATAATTAGGGAGTGGGGGGTTCTTGCACAAAATTTGACACAAAGGTGTAATTGCTTAGAGATGGCAGTTCTCACGACCACTACTAGACTTATTCAAATAAATGGGATATTTCTCTTTCATTTCATTTTTCGATTCCCACGTGGCTTCTTTGACTTGTTGACTCCGCCATAATACTTTAACGGAAGCGACCTCTTTGTTTCTCAATCTACGAACTTGTCTATCAAGAATATCAACCGGAACCTCTTCATATGACAATTCTTCATTAATTTCAATGGTCCCAACTGGCACGATGGCAGCTGGATCTCCAATTACCTTCTTTAGCATGTACATATGAAACACTGGATGCACTTATGACAGTTTAGGGGGCAGTTCCAGCCTATACACTACCTGCCCTATCCTTTGAGCGATCCGATATGGCCCGACATACCTCGGGTTCAATTTCCCTTTCTTCCTAAATCGCATCACTCCCTTCATGGGAGACACCTTCAAGAATACCCAATCATCTACTTGAAATTCCAAATTTCTACGACGAACGTCCGCATAGGATTTCTAACGACTCTGAGAAGTTTTCATCCTCTCCAGAATGACTCTAACGTTTTCCAATGCTTGGTGCACAAGATCCGATCCTAGCAGTTCCGCCTCACCAACCTCAAACCATCCAATCGGAGACCTACACCTTCTACCATACAATGCCTCAAATGGGGCCATTTGAATACTAGCATGAAAGTTGTTGTTGTAAGCAAATTCTATGAGTGGCAAGTGACCATCCCATCAACCCTTGAAATCTAAAACACAAGCCCGCAACATATCTTCAAGCATCTGAATAGTCCGCTCTGCTTGACCGTCCGTCTGTGGGTGAAAAGTTGTGCTGAGATTTACCTGAGTACCCAAACCTTGCTGAAATTGCTTCCAAAAGTTAGCTGTGAACTGGGCCCCTCGATCCGAGATAATAGAAACTGGAGTTCCATGGAGTCTGACTATTTCTTTGAGATACAACTGAGCGTATTGTTCTGCAGTATCGGTGGACTTGACTGGAAAGAAATGTGATGACTTCGTGAGTCGATCCACTATTACCCAAATTGAGTCAAACTTGCACTGAGTGCGGGGTAACCCTACCACAAAGTCTAGATTGATCATCTCCCACTTCGACATCGGTATTTCCATAAGCTGTGTCAACCCACCGGGCCTCTGATGCTCGGCCTTCACTTGCTGACAATTCGGACACTGAGCCACAAAGTCCGCCACACCCCTCTTCATAACATTCCACCAGAAAATCTCCTTGAAATCGCGATACATTTTCGTAGAACCTGGGTGTTCAAAATACCTAGAATTGTGAGCCTCTGCCATAACTCTCTCCCAAATATCCATAACACATAGCCTTCCTTGGCACCGCAAAACACCGTCATCATTGCCGAGTGAAAATGCTGAAGTCTTGTGATTCAAAATTGCTTCCCTCAACTGTGCCAAAGCTGGATCCCTGAATTTATTTCCCTTGACTTCCGCTACAAGTGAAGACTTCGCTCCATTACGCACCACGAAATTCCCCTCATCTGAGGCCGAAAGACAGACCCCTAGACTGGCCAACTGATAAACCTCCCGAGCCAAAGGCCTCTAACCTGCTTCCAAATGTGCCAAGTTACCCATGGATTTCCGACTAAGAGCGTCGGATACCACATTCGCCTTTTCTGGATGGTACAAAATATTCATATCATAATCCTTGAGCAATTCTAACCACCTCCGCTGCCTTAAGTTCAACTCCTTCTGTTTGAATAAATACTGAAGACTCTTGTGGTCTGTGAACACGTCCACATGGACCCCGTAAAGATAATGCCGCCAGATCTTCAATGCAAACACAACTATTGCGAGCTCTAAATCATGCGTCGGTTAATTCTTTTTGTGATTCTTCAGCTGCCTAGAAGCATACGTTATTACCTTACCATGCTGCATCAATACACATCCCAAACCAACCCTTGAAGCATCACAATACTCCACAAACCCTTCTGAACCTTCCGGCAAGGTCAACACTTGTGCCGAAGTCAATCTTGATTTCAATTTCTGAAAACTCTTTTCACAAGCATCGGACCAATGGAACTTAATCGCTATCTGGGTAAGCTTAGTAAATGGGGAGGCGAGAGTAGAGAATCCATCCATGAACCTCCGATAATATCCAGCTAAACCCAAGAAACTACGAATCTTCGTCGAGGTCGTTAGCCTAGGCCAATCCTTCACTGCTGCTATCTTTTGGGGATCAACCTGAATCCCTTCCCTAGAAACAACATGGCCCAAAAAGGTGACTGATTCTAGCCAAAACTCACATTTTGAAAACTTTGCATACAACTGGTGCTAATGTAGAGTCTGCAGACTTGCCCTGAGGTGATTAGCATGATTTGGAATACAAGGAAGATGATTGGGTATTCTTGAAGGTTTTCCCCATGAAGGGTATCATGCATTTTGGAAAGAAAGGGAATTAAGTCCGAGGTATGCCAGGCCATTCGGAATCATTCAAAGGATTGGTCAGGTGGTGTACAAGCTTGTGCTACCACCTGATATGTCATTAGTGCACCCAATATTCCAGGTGTGCATATTGAAGAAGGTAGCTGGAGATCCGTCCGCTATTGTGTCAGTTGAGACTATTGATGTTAGTGAAGAATTGTCATATGAAGTGTTTCCAGTTGCCATTCTTGATAGGCATGACTGAAAGTTAAGAAATAAAGAAATTGCCTCCGTGAAAGTGTTATGGAAAAACTAGCAAATTGAAGAGGCTACTTGGGAGGCCGAGGAATAAATGAAGAAGAAGTACCCACACTTGTTTGGATAGCTATGTAATTAAGTATTTGTGTCCTATGAAGATGTTGAAATCTTTCCTTCTATGAATTTTGTATCACCTGGATAGTTGATGTTAATAGTGTTCCTTTTCTAGTAATTTATTGCTTATGAGGCCATTATTGGTATTATTTCATATTATGTTGCATCTTTGGATTACGTATATGTTGTTAGGAATGGGTTCTAGGATTCTCTAACAGGTGGATAGGCTCTGTTACAAAGGAAACTCTAAGGAATCTTTTGCAAATTTTAGGGAGTTAGTCTAATTTGGGTCTACTGGTGTGTGGTATCGCAGTTGAGTCGCATCGAATTTTCATAGTGAACTTTGACCTCATTTTAGGATGAATGATCTTAAGTGGGGGAGGATGTAAGGCCATTCAAAAAAATTCCCTACTACCGTGAGACCACAAGCACACTCATAAGTCGCTTAAGTGTCTTCGTGCCTTCCACGAGGGGTTAAGGACTGTAAAAACTTAGATGATCATGATAATACGTTTAGGAGTTATATTGGATACTGTTGAGGGCCTAAGGAGATCCATAGGACTAAGCCATGTTGGGAACTATGCAATGGGCTAAAGTTTCAGGAACAATTCGCACGAGGTCCGACTGCAAACACATGGTGCTGCCAAACTATAAAGACTTAAGAAGTGATCTACCTATAAAATTAAATCCCTTTAAGTATAGTTTCCAACACATCAAACCTTTCCTCATTTGGATATGTATACAGAATGTCATAGCCATTTTACCGTACCTATGTCTTCTCCATGACGTAACCGACAGAAGTGACCGGAACGTCCCATTGGTACAGTCCCAGGTTATTAATGTGTGTCAGTTGACGGTCAGCTATTAGGAGATCTTGAACCGTTGCCCCAACCTATAAAATCTCGATTCTTCCTTCATTGAAATCTTTACAACCATTGCCTTCTCTATTTTTTTCTTTCTAAGGACTCCTACTTCTAACTTTTGTTGTTCAATTTTTCTAAGCTCTAATCAACCTCTTTATTATCCACTGTTCTCAAATGGCAAGACATCCCAAACTATTACGACGTAGTTACAACGGAATCTCCTCTTGAGGAATATGTTCCGTCCGGGTACCCGACGGTCGCCTATTTAAAAGTAGAAAAGACTCCTTTGGTACCAGGCCGATGTGAGCCGATGTCAATGTACATTTGTACCATCACCGTAGTCTTTCTTGACAAAGTTAAGGAGGAGTGTGGCTAGCAAAAAAAGGAAGTGATTGTTCCTTCCCCCGAGAAATCGATCACTACAGACGTAGAGGGGTATTTGAGTGTTTACACTTACCCATTTACGTCCAGTCCTTTAGACCCCGTGATAGTGGCTTTCGTCAAATGGAATTGTCGCGCCCCCTTTTTTTTCCTGAGCAATCCTTTCGGGGCCGGTTTAAAAGGGTTTATGACATTGGTTGGGACTACCCGTTCCTTTTGGGAAAGGGGTTTGCACATTTTTGAAGAGTCGCCACCTAACGATTTTAAGGTGCGTTAGGGCACCTGATGGGTTTCATTTACAACTAAATTTTATAACCACGGACAGGGTAAGGGCTTGAAATTATCCTAAGGGGAAGGTATTAGGCACCCCTAAGGATCCACAAGTGTGGTTCCTGTTCAAATAGCATTTGTGAATTTATGTAACTAGCAAGTAAACAATTAATGTCCAAATAGTAGGGGGTTTGAAATGTTCATAGCCTAAGCACACACATGTTGCTAGTAGTTGAGAAAGTTTAGTAGCTAATTGTTTTGAAAAGAATTATGGTCTAAACATGTTTATGGGGGTAAGGGGTATCCTAGGTTTGTTTGTAATATGGATCACATCAATGCAATACTCGATATGACACTCCTCAAAGAGGGGCTACACGTGGTATTAGCGCACCGGTCATCATATCTATATATACCATTTCCCACCCCGTGAAGGTAACTAAAGCGAGTGTTGGTCACGACCTCTATTGCATGTTGTTACCTGTCCCTTCCTATTAGTCCCGGAGGAATTTAGGACTTCTATCCTATAAAGTAGGTTATAGGCAGACCCTCATGTTTTAAAGATAAAATTCTAAGGCGACATATAGAAAACAAATAGGACAGCAGATAGGGGGGTAACACATAAACAGGAAAGGGTCTCAAATACCTCCAAAAATAATGCACAGAATCAGCATGACTCAAACACAGTTAAGGTCTTGGTTTGAATTCAGATCCTAAAACATGGTAGCTAAGTGATAACAATAGAGAAACAGATTTATGGCATAACTCAGAGAGGAAGTCCTAATCAGTTTGCCTACTGATTTAAGCATGCTGATAGTTAGACAGTAATCACAAGAGGACAGTTCCAGTATTTTTTTTTTTAGGTTGCTTACCAAAGGCTTGCCTAGGCGTAGGATCATCCATGACAGTCATCAGAGATGTTAATAATTTGAAGGTTGTTATACTTAAGAGCATGTAGTTCTAAGTGTTGCGTATACAGGAGTTTATTACCAGTTGTTAGAGCGAAGTGAACTGTTTTGTACTCAGTAATTAGACTAAGTATAATTAGGCGAGTGTGATCCTAGAACATGATATCTAATGCAGAAACAGGCAGAATAACACAAAACAGGATTTCAAAATGCACACCAAATTATGCACAGTTTCAGAATAGGCAAGAGTGACAGTTTGTTTTAATGTTGTTTACCCTAAAACAGGATTTTTGAGTGCGTGGCATGGTTATAGCATGATGAGACATGATTGCAACTTATGTTAACATATGTATCCTAGGACAGGATTTCTAAACGAGTTTCAAAATAGGCAGAACCACATAGTGATAGTTTATGTTAATGTTATTATCTGCCTTAGAGACATGCGTTCTAAGTGATGATGAGATGCTGGAAAACAATATATGTGAATCCTACGGAACATGGCATACTTTGTGTGTGTTATTTCTAAACATGAATTCTATTGCACATATAGTAAAGTTAACCTAGGATCATGGTTTCTACCCTTGTCTATACTACGGCATACATATTACCCTCCCCTTTTCTACTATCCAACCCCAGAGTTGTTTACAAATAATTATTACAGACCATTGAGCATGAATTACATAATTGAAATAGAAAAATAAGAATTTATATAAGGGACCAGTATAGAGCATGTGAGGGCAAGCTTGTAGTAGGCAGAAGTATACATGGGTACACAATCAGAAGTTCCTAAGGGGTTCAGGGAATTGGAATACATCATAGTAACAATATCAAACAGCTTAAGGTAACACCAGTAAGGGCATGCCTTAACCAAAGCTAGTGTACAGACATATGCATAGATAGATTCACATAAAAGCAGGTTTCAAGTACATAAAGACATACTAATTATGGAAGTAAGCATAACTTAATATACTAGATTAAGTAGAGATTCTAATTACAAGTTGAATAACAACATAATAGGTAGAAGCATATCAGAAACACAATGAATTGAAGCAGCAATAGAAACATGTTAGTTTGAGAACTGGAATTTGAATTAGAACATACCAGTGAAGGAGACAGTAACACAAAATAGGAGATATGAGAGCACAATAGTTAGTCTTGGCTTGCAGCCGGCTAACTTAGAGCAATAACAAGTAGCACAAAAGAGAGCAGAGAGTAGAAAGTTTTAGTTGTGAAAGAGAGTTATTGAACCAGTCAATTCGTGTCCTTCTTAATGAAAGAGTAGTGTATATATATAGTTTGAAAATAGGTAGCAAATAAGGTAGGAATCGAAATTAACCAGTAATTAACGGACTGTGTATAAATCAGTATAAAAATTAGCATAGATATCCCTTATTTTAAGGAGTTAAGCTCAAACGGTAATATGCAGATAACAAATAAGGAAAGATACCATATGTGACTGAGTATAACATATAAGGAAGTAATCTCAGCCTAGTACAAGTAATTGGTCTAGGTTCAGGAAATCAAATTAAGGAAATCACACAAGAATCTGTGTGATAGCATAATCGTCCAAAAATAAGGCAAGGAAATAACTCAAAGGTCGAAATATCAGTAAAGAAATCACCATAAGAGATTAGTGAGAGGTAGCAATCACATGAAATCAGCACCAATTAAGGAAAGTATCATGTGTTTAAGGAAGTATTCAAAATCAGTAGAGAATATTGAGTAAAAGCAACAGTGTACTAATCCCAATCATTCAAGGATTCAAAAATGTCAAAATAGTACTGATTTAAGCGGGATAAACACACATTAGGCAAGAAGAAGTAGAATCCAAAACCCTAGTAAGCATAGCAAAGTAAGAATCACATAGAATCAGGGATTCAAACTAGCACATAGTACTAATTATCACAACATTATTAGAATGAGTGCAATGAACAAGTAATAGACAAAAATCAGAATCATAAGAGGACTAGTAAGGTGAAATTACACAAAGAATTAGGGATTCGTATAGAACACAATACGAATCGACAGAGTAATCATAATATAGGCAAAGAAGTGAATAGTCAGAAACCCTAATAATCACAGTAGGCAAAAAATCACAGAAAAACCAGGAACATACCCATGAGCAACAGATACACATATCAATGGAAATGACAAATCACTAAGACAGACTCAGGACTATAATATAGTGTTAAAACTAAGGTTTTAACATAATAAAAAGCGATATTAACAAAAACCGTTTAAACATATGAGAGAATCACATGATAACACTTAAACTTGAGGAAATAGTTTTTGAAGAAAGGTTTTAGAAACCTCACTTGGAAGACGAAAAATCATTTTAGGGAAAATGAAAAACTCTTGAAGAAAACTTTAAAACAACTCGAATTATGTATAGATCTGTTACAGATCTAGAAAAATCAGAAGTTGTAGAAGTTAGGGTTTCAAAGAGAGAACCCAGAGAGAAGAGAAAACTCAAAGTTTTACCGATTTCAACCGAAAAGTATAAGAATCTTACTCGGACGGCCATGGATGGCCGGAAAAAGGCATAAAAGGAAATAGGTGGGAGTTGAACCGGTCAAGATTCTCTTAAGGGCCTCAGAACAGTGTCAAGTCGGCGTGGGAATAGAGACATGGGCTACGAGTGGTGGGAGTTCATGATTTCCGGCGAGGGAGATGGCCGGAGAAGATAGACAGAGTTCATCGGAGGGGAAGGTTCTAGAGAGAGCCAGAGAGAGAGAGAGGGACATAGAGAGATGGTGAGAGTGAATGAGACGGGGGAAAATGAATGAGAAGGGGGGTAGTCATTAGGGGTTAAATTATGTAAGGGTTGATCTGGGCCGTAGATTTGAAATAATCAACGGCTCATATTGAAATGGGGATTAGGTCGGGTGTCTTTAAAGACTTGGCCTAATTCTCTGGGCCAATTAATTGGGTTGGGGTCCGGGTAGATTAGGCTGAAATTAGATTTAAGAGTGGCTATTTGTTAAAATACCCATATAAAATAGATAAAAAATTAATAAAAATTTTTAATAACTATAAAAAATGAAATTGATGCTGAATAGTTGAAATTAGAGTAATTAACTAGTATTAAAAATATAAATGACTGATTATTTGGTAAAAATAGCACAAAATATATAGTTAGACTATAATTGTAAAGTTATTGCAATTATAGCCAAAATATGCCAATTTGGCTAATTTGTGAAATAAGTTAATCCTAATAGGATAAATAATGATGTATTTGGCCAAGAAATGTTTTGAAATTACTTGTAATGCAATTTATGATTAATTATTGGATATAAAGTACTGGATAAATTAGGAATAAATTGATAAAAATATGGGAAAATTATGGAAAAATCCAATTGTTATAAAAACTGATTTTGGAGATATATATGCAAATTAAAAGATAATTTGAGGAAAAATTGGGTATCAAAAGCTGCCCTTTTTTACTCGGGAAGGATGAAAGAGTTCGTGGGTAAAGATATGATGGCCAATTTTGACCGAGCAAAACGGTTTGAAGAGATTGAGGCTGCACCCTGGTTTCTTAGTTGCCTACATATCCCTGGTTTTACAGGAATCAGGCCGTTGTAGTTCAGGAGCCCTTCGCGAAGTATACCGATGGAGTTTTACAAGAACGGACACAACATATAGGATTGGATGGACAAACGGTTTACAGGGATGGTTAGGAGAACTGGAGAGGGACCCCTCCTGCCAGGTTGGCCGTTGCTCGCCAGTTTACCTGCAAATAGACAATACAAGCATATATTGCGCGTAATTTAAACATGATGCAAATTCCACTATGAATGCTGTCTTCGGGCAGTTAAGGGATTATGTCCTCAGACCATGATGTCCTAGGCTATGGATTGCTTGATGCCGGATTCACAAGCCATGAAATGATGTTCTCGGGCCATGAGGATGGTGCCTCCGAACCATGACGCCTTTGAATAATGATATGCAAAATTGAAAGAGATCCTCGGGCCATGGCATGGTGTTCTCGGGCCATGAAGATGGTGCCTCCGAACGATGACGCCTTTGGACAAGTTGGCGATATTTCAGCCTATGAAAATGTAATAGTATGATATTGAAAAATATTAGTGTAATCCTTATGCCTATGAATATGCATAAGGCTACCATTCTGCCTTCCGAGAATAAGCTCTACCTCTATCTGCATTTGCATCTTTGGATAAGGCTACCATTCTGCCTTCCGAGGTTAAGCTCTACCTTCATTCGCATCTTGCATAAGGCTACCATCATGTAAGGGAAGCATAAGGATTACAAAGAGTAGCGTCTGACCGCGTCTGTATTGATTGGATTTGGCTAGACTTTTCCGTCCATTTTTGTGAGTATAAGCGCTCCTCATGTCAGCACTTGGTGAACCATGTATGGAACTTGCCAGTTGGGAGATAACTTCCCTTTGGCTTCATCTTGATGTGGAAAGATATTTTTCAACACCAGTTGCCCCGGTGTGAACTGTCTCGGCTTGACTTTCTTATTGAAGGCTCTAGACATTCTGTTCTGATAGAGTTGACCATGGCAGACTGCATTCATTCTCTTTCCGTCTATGAGGGCTAGTTGCTCATAACGGCTCTTTACCTACTCGGCGTCGCTGAGCTCAGCTTCTTGTATGATCCTTAAGGAAAGAATTTAAACTTCGGCAGGGATAACAACCTCTGTACCATAAACCAGCATATAAGGAGTTGCCCCGGTTGATGTGCGGACCGTGGTGCGATATCCTAGTAAAGCAAATGATAAATTCTCGTGCCACTGCTTATGATTCTCTATCATTTTCCTCAATATCTTCTTGATGTTTTTGTTAGCGGCTTCTACAGCTCCATTCATCTGAGGTCTATAGGCCGTGGAATTCTTGTGTTTGATTTTGAAGGTATCGCACATAGCTTTCATCAAGTCACTATTGAGATTGGAACAATTATCAGTAATGATTGATTCTGGAATTCCGAAACGGCAAACAACACAGTCGCGGACAAAGTCGGTCACGACTTTCTTAGTCACTTCTTTGTAGGATGCTGCTTCGACCCATTTAGTGAAATAGTCGATGGCTACTAGGATGAACCTGTGTCCATTGGAGGTGGCAGGCTTGATTGGTCCAATAACGTCCATTCCCCAAGCGGCGAACGGCCACAGTGAGCTTGTGGCATTAAGCTCGTTTGGAGGTACCTTTATCATGTCTGCATGTATCTGACAGCGGTGGCATTTTTGGACATACTGGATGCAGTCCGTTTCCATGGTCATCCAAAAATAAGCAGCCCGAAGTATCTTCTTTGCTAAAACAAAACCATTCATATGTGGACCGCAGGTCCCAGCATGAATTTCCTCTAGTAGCTTCGATGCTTCCTTTGCGTCGACACTTCTTAATAGTCCCAAATCGGGAGTCCTCCTATATAGGATTCCTCCGCTGTGAAAGAAGTTGTTGGACAGTCTCTGAAGTGTGCGTTTCTGAGTAGCATTTGCAAGCTCTGGGTATTCTCCTTTTGCCAAATACTCCTTGATATCATGAAACCAAGGCTTTCCATCTACCTCTTCTTCGACATGGGCATAGTAAGCTGGTTAGTTATGGATCTTCACCGGAATAGGATCAATGAAATTCTTGTCTGGATGTTGTATCATAGACGACAGAGTAGCCAACGCATCGGCGAACTCATTCTAGATTCTGGGAACATGCCGAAATTCTATATTTGTGACCCTCTTTCTTAATTCCTGCACGTGGTAAAAGTATGGCAGTATCTTGGAATTCTTGGTAGTCTATTCTTCTTGTAACTGATGTACCAGCAAATCTGTGTCACCAATCACTAACACCTCCTAGACGTTCATGTCAATGGACATGTTGAGCCTCAAGATACAAGCTTCGTATTCCGCTATATTGTTGGTGTAGGGGAATCTAAGTTTTGCAGACAATGGATAATGCTGACCGGTTTCTGATACTAGGACGGCTCTGATGCCGACTCCCTTGAAATTTGCCGCTCCATCGAAGAACATTCTCCAACCGTCATAGGACTCTGCAATATCTTCTCCAATAAATGATACCTCTTTATTGGGAAAATACGTCTTCAGGGGTTCATATTCTCCATCCACAGGGGTTTCAGCGAGGTGGTCTGCCAGTGCTTTACCCTTGACTGCTTTCTGGGTCACATAGGTAATATCGAACTCACTCAGCAGGTTTTGCCACTTGGTTTGCCAGTGAGCATGGGCTTCTAAAAGATGTATTTTAAGGGATCCATCCTCAATATAAGATATGTTGTGTAGGTACAGAAGTAATGCCTCAGCTTTTGAGATACCCAAGTCAGAGCACAACATGTGCGTTCCAATAGAGAATACCGAGCTTCGTACGGAGTGAACTTCTTGCTAAGATAATAAATGGCCTTCTCTTTCCTTCCGGTTTCGTCGTGCTGCCTAGAACGCAGCCGAAAGCTCCATCAAGCACCGCAAGGTAGAGTAGTAAAGGTCTACTTTGCTCAGATGGTACTAGGACTGGTGGTGTCGATAGGTATTCCTTTAATTCTGTCGAAGGCCTTTTGGCAATCATCGGTCCATTTGGTTGCGGAATCTTTCTTCAGCATCTTGAAGATCGGCTCACATATAACTATGGACTGTGCTATGAACCGACTGATGTAGTTAAGACGTCCTAGGAAATTAATCATATCTTTCTTGTTCCCTGGTGGTGGAAACTCTTGAATGGCTTTGACCTTTGACGGATCCAGTTCTATCCCTCAGCGACTGACAATGAACCCGAGCAGCTTACCGGGGGGAACCCTGAATGCACATTGTCACACCCTTAACTAAAGGAGGCACGATTGGCACTCGATACTGTATTCGATCGAGTTAGCCACTAAACATACTAGCTAACTAAACTGGGGGCCCAACAGATCGAGCAGCACAACATGTGAAATACTAAGCCTGGGCCGTTAAGGTCATGACCTGAATAACAATAATCCATATAAAAAAACATAGACAAGCCAAAATAATAAATTACTAGCTGGCCGACGAGGCTGCGACTGAAGACATACATGCCTACACACATATATATACATGTCAAGCCTATGGGATGGAGACTGAAAACTACAAAAAGAAACCCAGAATATGTGTCCATAATAGCCTCTAAGAGTGTCATAAGCGCTGTCGGGACAAGGCCCCGACTACACCCAAATTGTACAACAAAAGTAACCATCCTATGAAAGCTCCAGGAAGAGGTGGAGCTGAACAACTCACAGCTGAACCCCGAAATATTAGCGGAGGGGTCGATCAGAGTCTCTACCTGGACCTGCACGCACGAAACAAAAATGCAGTGTCCCCAGGCAACGGGACATCAGTACGAATAAAAATGTACTGGTATGTAAGGCAGAAAGTAGAATCATACATAGCTGATGTAAAAAGGGTAATAGAGATACAACCTAACACTGAAACTCTAATAACCTCCATGGCCGACATCCAACCTCATAGTAATCAAATATGCATGGTATGCTCGTGTGATCGTATGTCGTGAATACATATATATTGATGCAAATGCATGACATACCCAACCAAATGCTAGCAATGGCGGTCTCTCCCGGTAGCTAACCGGTATCATATTGCCAACCTGTGGCTATCTGTACAATATATATAGTCTTTCGGGCAAATAGGCCCCTTACCTCCGATTATAGCTCGAAGTCCATGCATAATATGCCATGTATGATATGAACTTTGAATGCACATAATAGGCCATAACAAGAACTTAGCCAATCTTGGCTCATTGATACTCTTATTCTCATAATCTCATAATCACCTTCGTATCGCATACAAATGTCTCGTGGAACCTCATTTTTTTATTTGAATAAGCTTGAAAACTTAACTCGTCTTTCAGAAAGATAACTTAACTCTGAAGATGTTCATAAAAAGCTTAAAGTGCTTCACTTAGTCCTTATACCTGATTTCTTGATAATTAGTAAAAGAAAGTATTTCAAAAATCAAGTGTTTTAGTAGTTTAAACATAAAAATTATATTTGAGATTTTTGGAAATCGACGTATCACTTTAGATATTTTAAAATACACTTTAACAAGGAAGAATGACTGATCGCAAATACTAAATGCCTTTATTTTTAAGTCACACAACCCAAATACGAATAAGAATTCATATATATGGACATATAGTTAAGAAAGCCGACAAAATGACATATATAGATGTCGAATACCCTATTTAACCGAAAGAGTGGAATATTAACCTAATAGCATCATGAAAATACTTCAGCTACGATCCCAATGCTTTTCTCAGAAGGTCTTTCTAGCAATAGAATAGTAAAATACCACATTTGACGTCTTAGGAATTTCCCAGAATTCGTGCTAAAAGGAAGGACGGATCTTATCCTTAACATAAGAATAAGAGAAGCAACCTCAACATCAATTGTTCCATAAGAAGGTAAACAATGTAAGTACTGCTAGCTTCTAAGACTAGAGTATATTTGAAAGCTCGTTCTTTGCATTATGTACAATCGGAGTCGTGCAAAAGAAGGAAGGGATAGCCTCACATACCTTGTATAATCTTCTCTCCCATCGTCAACCAAGCTCAATATGATCTTCTTACGTCTACAATGANTTGATGAAACGGACAGCACCTCCCCTATTTATATGACATCACACAAGTAAAAACAATCACCTAACAGCACAAACAACATCAATAATAATCATATTGAGCCTCCCAAAACAGTCCACACACAACCTAATCACTTCACACATAAGACGACCACCGTAATCATGTCAAACGACCCGGAAATGTTACAACGAATGACCAGATCACAACCCTACATCTATATCGTGTTTCTACACACCATTCCTCCTCAAAAACTTCACAAAACAGTAGTAAAACATGCAGCCCAACAGCAATACAAAACAGTCCGCTACAAGTCAAATAACTCGAACTCACGGCTTCGGATCACCGTCCCGTGAGTTCTAACTATTAGGAAACACATTTATCAACCTTCCTTGATATTTAAACACTTAAATACAGATATTAGACGTTTCTTAACTATGAAGTAAAATCCAAAACTCTAACTACAAAGAAAAAGAAGAGGCGGTATAATGACACTTACGTCGTAGGGATCGTTCTGATGTTATTGCTTCTCGATTTCATGCCCGGGATGATATTCTTCTTTGAAACCCTAGAAGATAGCTTGAGGTTATGTCTATGGGTGTTCTCTCGTTGTTTTATTCTGAATAATGAAGAGAAAGCCGACCTAATGTTTATATATATCAAGTTTGGAAAAGTCAAAGAGGTGCTAGTTTGGCACCCTAGGATTGGTCCATCTTCCGACGCTTATATCTTTTTATCCTGATGTTGTATGAATGAACGGTTAAGAGAGTTGGAAACTACATTCCAATACCTTCAATTCGGTATATAATATGTCCCAATAATACGTCATATAATACATGAAAATGTATTTCTCAAAAAGCTTTAGTGATCCACCTACTTGTCACTTATGTTGTATGCGCAGTCTCACAAAATTGCAAATATCTCTCTACTCCTATGTCATATCGATTAACGGTTTAATGCGTTGGAAACTGCACTCTTATATCTTCAGTTTGGTAGGTAGATCATCCCCTATTTCCAAGTATATCGGGAGAAACGCTCAGTTACATTTGACCTAATGTTAGGCACATTATGAGTGTAACTTGTGAAGACCTTTGCCAACTTAACTATCATACGATAAATATTAACTCATAGAATAACCTCCTTATCATGTAATGAACCATAGTCTCACCCAAAAGTACATGTTATAACATTCCAAACTCGTCGACTTTCGACGAAACTTATTATCTTCAATTGGTTTAGCTTCTAAACTTTCCAACCCTCTTGATACTCGTTATTCATGATCTTAAATATTTGTAAACTCCAATGTAACATGATTAACTTAATTTATATTCCATTAAATAGAATCTTATTTCTGAGCTTACATCAATTGACTTACGATGTACTCTCACGTACGTAAACATGGGGTGTAACATCATTCCCCCCTTGGAACATTCGTCCTCGAATGTTGACTAATGCACTTTTCCATATCTTAAGCAATAACTCTTACGAATAATTTAATATTGTCTTTGCCATCTAGGGAGTTGTTCGGTGAATAAATCCAAAGGCTAGAACATTCCCCCCTTTAGGCCTCTTTCTCACACCACGACTTGTGGTCGAACTCCTTTCAATGTCGTAACTATTTCTACCTTCTTTCATGCAACCTAGAAATTTCTAACCTTGAATGTGCGCCAATGCAACTCTGATCTCCTTTTTTATTTCTTGTTAGCTTTTAACCTATATTTAGGATTCACTTGGTGAACATATATTGTACTATGACAAGCTATCCCTCTGGGCATCTATAGGTGTACTAAAGTTCTTTGTTTGGTATTTTGTTGAACTTACGACTATTGCTATATCTTGTTTCATAGCCTCAGTTATCTATGCTTATGGCTTTACCACTACTAGGTAGGTCATACTATACCATAACTCTTACTTCGGATTATTATTATGGAGACTTGCCACCCAACTCCAGGTTTTTCTCTCACCTCTTATCCTATATGTAT